>JAOBAT010084063.1:0-18812 GCA_026413305.1 Hydrozoanthus tunicans
CTTTCTTTCTTTCTTTCTTTCTTTCTTTCTTTCTTTCTTTCTTTCTTTCTTTCTTTCTTTCTTTCTTTCTTTCCTTCTTTCTTTCTTTCTTTCTTTTTTTCTTTCTTTTCTGTTGTTTCAGGTTTCATAATCGTACAAATAACGATCATTTCGTCTCTGCAGAAAACGTTGAACAAGCAGATGTGTTGATAGTCTACATAAAGTAGAGGATTCATCAAGACTTTAATGAACAAAGCGACAAATTATTAAAAGCAGAAGAAATTTAACTAGGCAAATCAAACTACTTTTTTTCTCTTTCAACATTGAGACGGAGGATTACATCATACAAGTATTTTAAGAAGAAAAATAAAGATACTTAAAACCAAAGGTTAACATAAATTATAGGCTAAAACTAGAAAAGACTATTTTTTCGCTGCAAAGTTTCCCCTTCGTACAGCGGAAAATTTCCTCATTGCGAAAAAATTCTGAACTAATGCTTATCTGTTTTGACAGTAGTGGATAAGAAGCGTGATATCGACTTCTTTTTGAATTACAATTGCTGATATGGGAACAAATGCGTCAAAAAGACCTTCGTGTAAGAAATCAAACTTTCATTTTGCGAACCTTATCATTAGAACGTTTACAGTCAGTAAGATTCAAAGAGTTAAAACCATATCATAAAATGTAAGAAAACTATTTTTCATTTTGATATCCTCTTTCATTAGAACATTTATAGTCTAAATAGTAAAATTTATGTTTGTGCAATTCCCCCGCCCGATGGGGTGGGAGGGGGAGGTGGAGGGACTTTGGGCTCAAAAGGGTAGGAATAACCGTCGGAAAGTTCTTTTTTTTCCATCCTGAAAAATATTTCTCGGTTTTGAAACTCCCTAAAAATGGGTAGCTAGCGGGTCGGTGGTGTGTCCTCTTGTGTTGTGCTGAACATGATACGCAGTAAATAACGGTGCGCACGTAATTGGACTCTTGCGAAGAACGTTTGTCTTAACTTCTTGTTTAGTACGCACGTTGCTAAAACGCGGGACTGCAAGCAGTCCAATAGCTTGGCGTTTATCAACCCTAAGAGATACCAGGCTATTGGTTTAACACATGATTTCCTTTTAAAACCTCTAAAAACATCAGACTGACAATTTCAACGGTCAAATCTACAGGGTACAGTACCACCCCAACAAAGGGAAAACCTCGCCAGAGTTCTATCAGGCAAAAAGAAATATGATCACATCTCACCCACATTGAGAAATTAAAGTTAAAATTGTTACCGATTTCAATACTTCTAAAATATCAAGACTCTATACTATTGTTTAAGCGTCTTAATAGGCTGGCACCTGAATACCTAAGTAAATTGATTATCAAACGATCGGATATTCACTCCAGGACTACAAGAAATAATGACAAATTGGAAATACCTAAATGTCGTACTGTACTTGCTCAAAACTACTTTTTATATGGTACTGTAAATTTCTGGAACAGTCTGCTTTCACAAATCAGAGGCTGTCCCACGCTTGCCTGTTTTAAATCCTCATTAAGAAAATATATCTTTTGAATATGTGGCTACACGAGGCGTCACAACAAACTTAGTTCAATTTAGTTTTCTTATCATCTTATTATACATCACACGTCACTAAACAATGATCATATTATAAATTTTGCATAATTAGTTTTAAGCTTACATAAAGGTTCAAAACATTGTGCGATTATTAGATATTTTTAAACTAGTTTCAATATGATTTTATTGTAAATATGACATTGTTATCGTTGTAAATTACCTCTGAAAAATCCTGATGGGAGAGTTAATAAAACATTTACATTCACATTTGCTTCTCGCTTGTCATGTAACTAAGTAGCCTATTCCAACATTTCTGGACAGGACCCTAATCCGGATCGCAGGTGATATCCCAAAGTAGAAGTTCGTACTCATTTGTAGAGCTGAGTCGACTGGAACAAGTCATGTTAAGTCAGTGCCCGGCTCGTTCAAGGACATAACAGGCACAGTGGTCTGACCGGGGCACGAACTCGCGACCGTAGGGTAACAAGTCGAACACGCTAACCGCTCGACCACTGAGCCGTTGATTACTGAGTCGCTTAAATGAAAAAAGTTAACAAGCGAACTAAAGAAACAAAAGCTGTTATATTTCCTATATGTCGATTCCGATCTCGACCGCGCTTTCATACGCTCGCAAACGGGTTGCGAAATAACTGCTGCGCACACCATTGAATCAACCCTGATTATGAAAAATTATTTGCCACGCAGTGAACAGTGCAGTGTTAAATTTCACAATAAAGTTAACCGGGAATTGTTAAATGAACCTCCCCGAATGTATTGAACACTAATCAAAATATTAAGGAACAAAAGAACAGCGGTATGACGTAAGCACGTGACGTATATACGGTTAAGTAGCACCAGTCCCATGCAGTATTAACCTGAAGGAGAAGCTGTATTTTTTCCTTGTAGATGTAATTAATGTGTATCAAAGTTGGAATCTTGAAGTTGATATGAATAACGCTTTCGTTAATAATGATACTTCTTCTGCTAGTCCTATCCAAACGAGAGTTCTAATCCTCGGGGCGGGAGTCGCTGGAATGTCTGCCGCTAAAACACTGCATGACAACGGAATCGACGACTTTATAGTTCTAGAAGGACAGGACTACATTGGTGGACGAGTCAAGCAGATCGACTTTGCCGGGCTCAAACTTGAAGCTGGCGCGAACTGGATTCAATACGCCGGAGATGACAACCCTCTCTGGCAGCTAAAACTGTTGTACAATTATGTTGGTCGCATGAGTGACTATCGAGACGTTTGTATACGGTAAGTGAATTATTAAAGGTTGGTCATTTCTGAACGAAGCAGCTAAATCTGATTCACATATATATAGCCACAATAACTTTGATCGCCTTGATCGATGAAAATCTCGTTTGACATCTCAACCCGTCCTATGAAGCAAAAGGAAAGATTCAGCCGGTTCGGCGATCGAGCAACTGAAATTTACATATTAACTTACTGTTATGTTTTCAATCACTTCCGGTTAGTGCTCACTATGCGATAAACAAATTCAAGCCCTTTGTTTGGCCAGTAAAGCAATTTTCAAAACACATTACTAACTGACCGCACTGGATTTTACTTAGCACTGAGTTTCAAGGGATTTTTTTTAGTTTATTAACTGGTGCGGTTTAGTTACGCATACACTTAAGACATGTTTATAAGAATGTCGAGGCCAAAGTTTGCATTCTATATCCGATGATGTTTATACGTTTTATCCAACACTGAATTGTACAGGGTTTTTTTAACGAGTTTGTTAACTGGTGCGGTTTAATGTTAATATTTGATTAAGCCTACATTCTTTTTTATTAAACTGTCGCGGCCAAAGTTTCCAGTCTATATCCAATGATATCTGTACATTTTCTCCAACACTATAAGTTGTACAGGGTTTTATGAGTTTGTTAACTGATGCGGTTTAGTGTTAATATTTGACTAAGCATACACTCGTTTTTGTAAGAACATGTTTATAAGAATGTCGAGGCTGAAATTAGTGGAATCTTAATAATATTCTAAAGAATAAACTTGAGGCTAAAAATTTTGAATGTGATATATAATTTAATCTACACGACACCAGCCAACAAACGAAACACAAGTTGGAATGAATTACAGATTCATATTAAAACTTGCTAATTGATCCTCACCGGTTCGATTTTCAAAACTAAATCACACTTGCTATTACAGTGATTTTAGTATATTAGTAATTTGTGACTGTGATTTTGCTCAGTTAAGCTCAACTCAACAGTCTTGCTTTTATATCCCCTTAGGGAGGTCTGCGTAGTATCAATTTAGATTTGAGTTTAATCTTGTCAGGCTTCATTTTCTCCCAAAATTTTGATATTATAAAACTTTACGTTTGAATCATAGCTGCTGAAACACCCACTCAACATTCTAGGTTTTTTTTCTGCACCTCCTATCTAGGCTAAAAAAATGTAAATTATCAATTGTTCACCACTATTTGGTAAATTGCAGAAAGAACCTTGAATTTTGAAGTCTAAACGCCAAAACACTTGTAACTGACACATCCATAAACCGAGAACCAGCAGAAAAATAAAAATATTCAGTCTGGCAAGAAAAATAATGTTCTTATTTAGAAAGAGTGCAGTTCCTTGGTTGTTTTAAGAAAGCAGTTTGTCACGACAGTGCGGGAAACTCAGTTTGTATTTTAAGAAGAAAATTGAACGTGAGGAACTAGTTTTTTTATGAGTTGTTATAAATTTAAAGGTCGCCAGTTCTCCCGCACAACCCGCGCCTTACCAACTGGCCGGCTAACCAGGCGGTGATGTTCGAGGATTAAACGAACAGACCATTTGGAGATTCTAAAATTCTTTCTTGGATACGAGGCTTAGGGGAATGAACAGAAAAGAACATAATTCATTTCTCGATATCTTTTGTTTTATTCCCCATAGCCTCGTATCCAAGTAAGAATTTTTAAATTGGTCTATCGCTTTTTAAAAATTCCGGGATAGTCCCCAGAACCCCAAATATGTTAGCAGCTTCGCCAAAAGCATCAAGTCACCACCTGTCGAGGAAGCATCAGGACTTGATCGAAGGAAAGCAATAACTTATTTCCCGAGCTACTATACATTAAGTGCTTTATTGTATATTTAGACTTTCCATTTTATTGAGACTTGTGATGTGTTCGGCGCGGGGGCAACAACTGCGCAATATCCCCGTCGGAATACATTTGAATTCGATTAGGGGCACGTGACCAAGAATTAACCATTCACAGTGCTCATTTTGTTGAGTTGCAAGATTAGCACAATGTACTATATAAAAGCAATTATCATATTTAAAGGTGAAATTCTAGGTATATAACAATATACACTTAATGTACAGACCCCAAAGGAAAGAGCTAGTCCCTATGTTAGTCCCTACATCAGAACTCGAGGGAAAACAAAACTATTTTGTTTCCTGAGGGACTATACGTAAAGTGCTTTGTTATATATTTAGACTTTCCCATATAGCAAGTGTTGATGGATCCCGTTCGGGATACACTTGAGTTTGATCAGTGGCACGTGACCAAGAATCAACCAATCATAGCACTGTTGTACACTGTTGAGTGAAAGTCGTGCTGCTTGTTGTTTCAGAGATGAAAATGGCGCTGACATCACAGACAATGCTGTTTTTGAAGAGTTGGATACCTTTAAAAGAAAGGCTTACAAACTAGTTGAAGAGAGGAACAACCAAAAACTTGGAGATATTCCCGCCTCAGTCGGCTTTGGCATGGTTGGTTGGCGGGCAGACACACCTGCGAAGAAAGCACTTGAATATCTTGCGTTTGACTTTGAAAATGGAGATCCTATAGAACAGATCTCCTTTAACAACATATCAAAATTAGGAGATGAGTTTTTTGTCTCTGACCATCGCGGATATTTCAGTCTCCTGAAAAATTTATTTTCGAATATCACAAACCAAGTTAGACTAAACACAACCGTAACGAAGATAAGCTACTCGGAGTCTGGTGCGGAAGTTACGACAGCTAATGGATTGGTGTATACCGCTGATTATGTTATCTGCACCTTCAGTACAAGTGTGCTAGCAAGTCAAACCGTGTCGTTTGAGCCGCCGTTGCCCCGTTGGAAAATGGAAGCCGTATTCAAACTAAGACTGGCTTATTACACCAAGATGTTTGTGAAGTTTCCCACAAAGTTCTGGGACGACAAACAATACATTTTGTATGCATCCAGAAATCGAGGGAAGTTTACAGTTTTTCAAAACTTGGATCAAGAAGGGCTCTTCCCAGGTAAGTCATAATGATCGTTATGTTTAATTAATTATTAATTATCGCCTGAACTGGAGGGGACTAGTGTTTGATATTTACCGAGTCGCTAGTCACCGACACTGCCCTTAGTGTACTAATTGCTTAAGTATTAACCAAACAGGCCTTTTTAATTTCGTTAATAAGGTTTCCTTGACTTCCTCGTGTTGTTTTAAAATTTCATCTTCCGAACTGGGGTATACGAGACGCCATTTTGTCTCCTTTCATGGATGACTCACCAACGGTGACTCACCAACGGTGCAGGACATTCACTTAGTACGTATGTGTATATGTATTCATGTATGTATGTATCTGTTTTCCCTTTTTTAAATAAGTTTTTGTGCGTATTTTTGTATAGGATCAAATATTCTGCTGGTGACAGCAACTGCAGAGGATGCTCAGAGACTCGAGAGTCAATCAGATGACGACAGCTTGGAGGAGCTGATGGAAACTTTGCAGAAGATGTACGGTAAACATATTCCCCCGCCAAGTGGTTAGTACTACACGATATTATCATCAGAGTGTGTTGAATTTTAAAAATACGAAAATATTAAGACCAATTTATACGATACAACTAAAGCATTTTGAATGAAGGTTATGCGCGTTTCTATTTATTCGATAAAAATCCCATGTCGTATTTTTTAAACAATGTACTTTTTGTTGTTATTTTTAGTTTTTCAGCAAAAAAGTTTACCGTTAACGCTCTTATGTGCCCCCTCTCTAGTAATCCTCCGTCTAAAGCTTTAAGTTTTAAATTAGCCCTCCCTCCCTCCCCCCCCGCCCCTCCCCCTCTCTAGCAAGGCTTCCCTCCAATCCAAACATAAAGGCGGAAAAGCTAAAACATAAGGCATCTTGTGTCAAAAAATATATTTTGTAGGCGGTTGGGTCCATTCCTCCTACTAGCTCACCTGGCTTGGTAACCTAGCCTCCATCTGAGGTTAGCATATCTGAGGAAGATTGCAGACGCAACCCAATGCTTATATACAAGTTTAAAATTAATCCAGTGTTTAAAAACCTTTTTTATAGAAATTGTGTTTTACATTCACCTGCACTAACCACATCACTTTGAATGTGTTTTCAGATTTCTTCATATCCAAATTTTCTCAAAACCCCTACGTTGGAGGCTCGTATACCGATCCAGTTGTCGGAACTACTTCGGCGGATTTCGTCAATTTAGGGCGTCGTATCAATCGACTGTTTTTCGCCGGCGAGTCAACTCATTCGGAGTATTATGGGTTTGTACAAGGCGCATTGTTTTCTGGACAAGAAAGGGCCAGAGAAATATTTACACATATAGGAACTGATAGTAATTTGGACAAGATGGAAAAGAAACTGGAATCAAGTAATTTAGAAGAGTGTTCTGTGTCACAATAAGAGAAAAGATATTAAAATTTGTTAACCGTTAACAGTTTGTTTAATTATTATAATTTTTATGATACATAACTATGCAAGTTAGTTTAAAAGGAGTTTGATCCCACGACCAAACTCCCAGCTGGCCCCGTAGCTCAGTTGGTTAGAGCGACGTAGATCTGTTTCGTAGGTCGTCGGTTCAATGCCCGCCGAGGTGAGATATTTGTTCTCTCTCCTTTGTGTGGGTTAATGAGGTTCTTTGTTGATGCTATAGATCAGTCGGCGAAACTCAAGCTGTTCCTTGTCTCCAGTGGCAAGGCCTTAATTTAAACTTAATATTGCAATTTTTTGATTGGTCGCAAAGAAGCCATTGTTCCTTTGCTAACTGTATAGTATCATTATAAAGGCCCTTGATTCAGTTGGTCGTAGGGGTGTCTTGAAAATGCTTGCAAAAGCTGTATCTCCTTCCAGAATAGTCAACATCTTCCGCTCGTTTCATGATGGCATTGCGGGCTGCGTTTCATAGATCAAGGTTTGCTTTCTGCGCCCTTCGACGTCAGCAATGGAACTAAGCAAGGCTGTGTCATGCCCCCCCCCTCCCCTCCCCCTTCCTCCCCCGTTCTTCAGCATATGTCGTGTTTTCAGCCTTGCTCCTTGATGCCTTTCGAGACTGCGATAAAGGTGTGATGATCCGCTTCAGAAAGAGGGAATCAGGATAGCCCAATTCCACTCACCTCCGTCAGCTCCCGGGATCGAATCCTAATAGTAAAGAAAATATCTAGCGAGCTAATCGACCTTACTTGCAGTCGTGAAGGACGCTGCTCAACAAGGTCGGGTCGAAAGCATGTAAAGGCGCAACTACTGCCGCTATGCGGCCCTTGTACGACCTCGAAGTACCCAAAGAAAAACCCTCGGAGTTAGATTGAGATCGACAAAACAAAGCCCTTTTGCAGAACCAAGGATTCCACCCCGGGTCCACAAAGGTGGGAGGCTTGAGCGCTCAGCCATCCTGACTCCCCTGGACGTCAAACTCGGACATGGTATCCTGACTTCATATTGTTTTTCTGTCTTTAGCTATCGGCAAGTTTAAAATAAGGTCCCCATCCCTAACTAATATACCCCCTCTTTTATAAGTCCCCCTTCGATAGGGCTTAATATACATAAGCTCCCTTGAATGCGTTTAATTGCGATAAGCTTAGCGGTGGCGCAGTGACCGAGCAGTTAACGAGTTCGACTAGTAACTAGTGCGTGGTGAGTTCGAGTTCCGATAAGAAAGTAACTTTATGTTGTGTCCTTGCATGAGCAAAACACTTTTAACTTGGCCCACTCAGCTGTAAAAAACCAGAACCAGTTCTGCTGGGGGCTAACCTGTGATAGATTAGTGTCCTGCATGTCTAGGGGGAGTCAAAGACTCTCATCCGTTTAACATTACGGAAACCGGAGGTAAGCGCCGGCCTAATTAGAGAACCGAAGTCATGACGTCACGCTACCATGACAACAATTCTGTTGAAGACAAACAAACCAACGTGCAGGAGTTGAGTCTTCATGAGAGAAAAAAAAATGGTCTACTGCTTTGTACCTGAGTGTAAAAATGCGCAACTAAGTAATAGCTGCAGGTTTTTTCGGTTTCCTAAAGACTCTGCTAAAAGAAAAAGGTGGATTACTTTAATAAGGTGAGTTAAAAAAGTTGTTTCGTGACACCGTTTTTAACTACGTGACATCGAGTCACAATGCACATGCTTTTCGAGATAAAAGCCTTTGTTAGTTGACACAAAGACAAATAAACTTTGGCTTTTTATACACCAAGAAACTATATAGTAATAGCACTTTGAAATTTAAGAGTTACAGATTACGGCTTTGGTCTCTTGAAGTTTGCTTTAGTTTGTGAAAAAAGCTTTTTTATAAGAACCAATAATTTTCGACTGAGGCTTGGCTTATTTTAATTTGTTTTACCATTTTGGTCTCAAATTGTCCTTATTTCCTGATTTTTCTTAACAGTGGATCAGTTGCTAGGAATATTATAATAAAAAGGTACTAAGAAATACGTATTTGTTATTTCTTATTACGGTATGCGATAGATAGAGAACAATTCCACCAAGGAAAGTGCGCGTGTGCGGTTTTCACTCCCAATCACATCTCAATCTCGGTAGAAGGATTGAAAAATAAGTTTCTTAAAATTGTCTCATCAAATTTGCAGCCTTGTGATTTTTCTTAATTTGTTGTTAACTGTGGTAATCTCATACTGCGTGTTCTTTTAAAGCTTTTTCTTGAAAAAAAAAAGAAACGTGAACTTAGCTACACGCTTTTTTTATAGAACAACTTTATAAGTTAGAACAACGAGGTACTCAGATTGGCCAAAATTTTAGAATAATTCAAGAACAAGCTGAGGCTTGGGCTCGATGGTTATTTTTTAAAAAAACCTCTTGAGCTTCGATCCTTACTGACTTAACAATACAGAATGAGTAATGAAATGACTCCCAGTTTCACAACTACAGGAAATCGTCTCGGGAAAAAGACGGCGGACCGATGTTAAATCCACAGGGATGATGAATTTTTCTTCGATTTATTAAAGCCACACATAAAAATAAGAACAACTTAAGAACAATTTGAGGCTCAAGTCGCCAACAAATTAACAACAATGAGCCTCAGCAATATCTATTTTTTATTAAAAAAAAGCGTGCGTGTAACTTGTTTTGAAGCCTGACTTTGTTGGTTCCAACCTTGTTCAGTGCATAAACCTAAAATTTTGAGGAAAATTTGCTAATTTTTCTTGTACAAAAGTTCCCTTAAAAATGTTTTCTATTGCACAAGCAAACACAGTGCTCAGCCTATGCCGCCAGATCTAAAGGAAAAGAGCGACGAGCACACGATTCTCGATTCAAAATGTTTGTGATCACACATACTAGTAAGAGACAAAGTAAAGGAACGCAATAAATATACAGGATGTGGAGACAGGGACACCACAACAGCCATGCAGGAGCCAATTATAGGGGCCCAGCGTAAAAATTTTTATATATTAGTTAAGGTAGAGCAAAAACGTTTTAATCAATCAGCTTGCTCTTTGGTCGATTGTCCGTAACCAGTTCATTTTTGGAATATTTTTCTTAATAACCAGTTAGAAATGACTTTCGAATCTCTGTATATTCAGCTAGAAGTTGAGATTATTCAATAACAAACCAATTTGCATTGCCGTCATGGCGCAGGACTGACTGGCGAACTCTTCACTTATCGCAACACAGCAGAGCTCAACGCCGGTTTTGAATAGTCTTTGAATACGAAAGTGACAGAAACGTGTGCTCGCTTGAATAGAAATAATAACGGTAACAAAAAAGAACAATAACGAACAATAAGATTTGTCTTCAATTCAATAAGTAATTTTGTGCCAATATGGAGCGATAGCGGGCCGGCAACAGTCGCTATCAATTGGTATATCATTATCTCGCACGCGTCCGTTTCGCGTTGGCTTTGTTTAACATGAATCTTTAATGTATCTATGCGTGAAATAGCAGTGAACACCAATTGAAAGCAATTTCACGGCTTATTTCTTTCAGCAAAGAGAGTGAGGCTATTGTTCAGCTACTTATTCGTGCCCTAACCCGTTATCGTGTACTAAGTTTGTGATTTTGCTGATAGAGTGTTTTACTTTACACCAGTAGACCTCATGTCTGAGATTCAAGTGTGAAAGATGATTTATTAGTCGGCTGAAGGGAGACCTATTTGGCTTACCCAGTTAATTATATTGCTTTTATATAAAAGTACATGTGTGAATGTTGATGGAAACCCCATCAGTTGAAAACAGCTTGTTATTAAAACAAACCAAAAAAAAATCAAATCAAATATATTTCAGGTTTTCAGCTGTTTATTAAGAATTCTATTATACCTTGGAATGGTAGAATAGAATATATAATATCCTAATAAATTGTCATTCTTTGTTGGGTTAGTGTGAATCGATTTCACAAGACTTCAGTCGTACCGAATGAGCCGGCTACATGAAACAGAATGAAAGTTTAAAGTGACTAAGATATTGGAGCCGAACGAGAAATGCAGTGCAGATACTGCTTTAGTATTTAGAAATGGGAGCTGTTTATTGTTGACATTTGGTAAATGTTTCGTAACAAACTGACAGTATAAGTAACAAGAAATCAAGGAATATAACTTAACAAAAGATATGAACGGTTCACGAAACTAAGCCGACCACAAACAAAATAAAGAACTAAACTGCACTTTCAATGCACAAAAAACAAAAGATATGACAAAATCTTTAAGAAAGAATATATCATATACATATAGAGAGAGTCTTCGTTTCACCAAAAACGCCTGTATGTTTTCTGTGGAATCTTTGTGAGTCAAGTATATCTCCAAATTTGTCGAGTACGTATCAAGCACGTTTAAAATTAGAACTTTCTGACTAGAAATGTTTTCATTTAGTTGAAAGCACAACGGCTTTTGCAACTGTTTAAGATTCATTGTACGCAAGCGATTGCTGAATGACAAGGCTGCGAGGACGCCAGTCGGCACAGCTAATAGCCTAGTGCATGCAGTTGAATTAGGTAAATATATTTTTGCAATTCATTACAAAACACGTAGAGAATGGCTTCGAATAAAAATCCATGGATAACATTTACCTTATAGTCTCAGGCCTACTTCAAACACCGTATTACAACCGTATCAAGTAAAATTGAGTTTGATCCGGTGATTCAAACACCGAGTTTATTTGCTGTATTATCCGATAGGTGGAAGCGAATTTAATTCCTCTGCCGAATTTAAATCGGTGAACTGCTTCAAACAGTCCGTACATACGTATTTTTACCGAATTCAATTCGTGAACTTAATTCGACACGGTTGAAATACGGTGTTTGGAGAAAGCCTCACACTCCGTTTCTCTAGAGTGGTTTAGAATTTGTCGAACAGGTTCGATAGAGCCTGACTATATAACTATTATCATAAAAAAATTTGGCAACAGTCAGTGGTTCACTGGGTACTTTAATCCGTTTTTCTTTGAGTGATATTTTATGCTACACGGCTCGCGAGTAACTGGCCGAGCTTATCAGTCAAACAGCATATAAAGAGTCAATAAACTATAATTACTTAAGTAAACGCCCAAGGCATTCGGTAATAGCTTTCTATTCACCCTGTGATTTTTGTATTGAAACTATGAGCTAGTTTAAGCTACTGGGAGCAGAATCAAAGAAATCAGTTCTTTTGTCCGGACAGCCGGGAATACATTACACCCTTCGGCAGAATAAACTAGTTGAAATCTAGGTATCAAAATCCCTCTGTTTCTGATACAATAAGGCTTTAGCTAGACGAGAATCGTTCGAAACGTGCTTTGACATTATTTTTCGATTACAACAATTTTCAGTCAAAGATATGTTTGCTTTTGCCCTTTTACTATAAATGAAATTATCTACAGATTGCTCAGGCGGAAAATGCATGTACGTATTGATAAGTTTTTTTTCTTCTAGTCTCTTTATTCTACATTCACTTAACTCATGAGTTATATATAGTCATTTCAGGGTCTTATATGCCACTCAGTCTATCTTCTAGTGTATGAAACTTAAATGCTTCATACGGACGTGGTGTTCAAACGAGATGTCTTGAGCACGATTCTAAAACATCTTTGCAGTGCAATAGGACTTTTCAACTAATATTACAATATTTACAAAGAAACGTGTTACGCTTTATGTCACCAGTCGTAAAAAGAATAGTCGCATTTTGAAAAAAAAATTAAATTAAGAAATGCTTAGGTAGGCATGCAACTGCCATCCTAGCTTAAATCAGCTAGAGCTATGAATTTTTAATTGCATTAAAGTTTGAGGTTTGACCGGTACAATCAAGTAAGTACCAATTTTGTAACCACAAAAGCAGTTAGGCAAACGATCTTCTCAAATGCCGTGCTGACACTCCTAAATTAACACTTGTAAAAGTTTTTGAGTAAATATCGTTTTGATTTTACAAAAAACACAAAGGAAAACCTACCAACAAATATAAACAACCGGTATTTCGGATTTGCTCCATGCTCATGAATACGATAGGAAATGCAAAATGACAATAGTTGCGGGAATGGAACAAATCCCCCAAAACTGCTATTTTTTTTCTGTATTTTTCTTGATCATATTTCGAAATGTCATTTATACAGTTTTTCGATGGCTTACTTTGTTAAACTGCTAGAACCTAAAAAAATGGGATAAGTCTAAGGCAGAATATTATTTTTTTAGTTGAGGCTTGTATGTTTCCGTTTCAACCTGCTCTTTCCGTTTAACCAAAAATCTAAGAAATGTAAACTTTTGAAAAAGTGACATAAACAATTCAAATAAAGTTAACTACTTTTGTGAACTGTAGTTAAGTGCTGTTTTAGGTCACATCTCCTAGAAAAACTCACTTTACAGAATCTGCACCGATACGGCGAATTGTCAGTGTGAACATGAAGATGAAATTTGAGGTTCGAGAGCTTGTTAAAAGCTTTCTCGCACATATTACATTTGTATGGTTTTTCGCCAGTATGAATCAAAATATGATTTCTTAAATTTCCTTTCTGGTGAAAACCCTTGCCACATACCTCACACAAAAACTCTTTGACATCGCTGTGAGTGCGTATGTGAGTTTTCAAAGTGGAGGAGCGATTGAAAGCCTTATGACATATGTGGCACTGATGGGGTTTAGCCGACGTGTGAATGATCTTGTGTCGACACAACGTACTAGACAGGCGAAATCCCTTCCCGCACGTGCCACATACAAAAGGCCTTGCATTAGTATGAGAAGGCATTTTAAGATGAATAGCCAATGTGTACTTTGTTTTAAATATTTTGCCGCATTGGTCGCACTTCAAGGGTTGCTTTTCATTACCTTCTTGAGGGCTTTTTGCGGAAGGGGAAATTTTCTTGCCGCCATTTAGAGCAAAATGAAACGGTTCAGGGTATTGGATTTCCTCCTTTTCTCCGTTTCTTGGGGGGAAATCCTCCTTGTATTGTCCAGGTCTATCAGTTGACGCTACATTGTCTTTTACGTAGTCTACAGTCAAAGGATTTGCCTGCAGCCTTCTAAAGTGCTCCAGATGTGACAACGGCGAATAAGGAACGGGGTACTCGTTTAACGCAGTGAAAAAGTTATGATTCATATCCGACACTTGCAACTGATTTCTTTGGGTGTAACAAGTTTGGACATCTTGTGAAGGGGTTAAGGTACTCGAAACCAAATGAAAGATGCTGTCTTTCCTTGCGGAGGGTGGTTTCTCCAGGAATGGCTCTGCAAAAAACAGAAAGCAAATGCTTCCATTGAGCATAGCTCGCTACATTCTTACTAAAAACAGTAAGTTTGTAACACATTTAATTTTGCAACATTTCTCAAATTAAAACTCACTTTCTCTTTCCAGTTGAGGATTCTCATGGAAGGCTTGGTTTGGCTGGATTTTTCGCTTCAACAGAAATGACTTAGGCATATTGTTCTACTCCGAGAGTCTTGCTGCACAACGTTTCACTACAGATAGCTGAACAAAAAATCCCAAAGTGCGATAAATTATTAAGTGACCTCATATTTGACAAGTTTTTGCACAAGAAGCAAACTTTTTTAAAATAAAAAAAAAAATAAAGAACACTTGCAAAACTCTCTAGCCCTGACTTTTCAACTTTCACTTGCCTGTTCTTTCGCTAACCTTGCTCAATTGTTCCAGAGTTGAAGTGTCGTTTTATTCATCACACGTGTGAGGTGAGATGTGACTTGTTGAGCGTGAATAAAAGTGAAGTGGGCTTTGTGGTTGTTTTAATACTGGTCTGTGGCCAGAGAGCTGCCGAATGAAATCGTACAAACGCGAAGAGGCTTTGTTTGTATGTAGCCATTCAAGGCCTGATTGCAAAACAATAGTGCGTGTGCATATCACCTGTTATGGAACAATAAGCATAATTGACACAGATCCCCTACCATAACTTTACAAGTGAGTGGAGAAAAACAAGTCATTTATGCTAGCGTTAATTACCCCCCTCTTTCACGCTAAATAGAGAAAAAAATCAACAGCTTAGTTTTGCAGTGTGCTTTTATAAACGACGTCGCGAGTTCATAAGATACTCGCTTGAAAAACCGACAAAAGCGTTTATTCCACCGATTCCATCCACCTGTTAGAAACCTTTAACAACCGCAGCTGTGTCGGGTGGCCTTGTTTTGATTTTTGAACATCGGTACAATGCAGACAAATGCATCAATAAGGGCCCTAGTGTTTTGTGTTTTCTTGAATGCCCAAATGTGTACACAGGACTTAAGAGAGCTAATTAATCGCGTGTATGTATTATTGGGGAGTGGTAACTGACCTTGATCGAAATTGAAGTCTTGTGTGAGCTATCAAAGGAAGCCAGTGTTAGTTAAGTAATCTGAAATGTGGCCATTTTGAATGCTGCACGACGGGACAATTAATTAATAGATGATAAGAGTTTCTTTCGACTATGGTGGAGTTTGTTTTTGCTAGAATTCGCCATGATGCTTGTCCGCAAAAGTATTCGTAGCTATTGCATGAATACACCACAAAACGACTGGTGTAAAATGTACAACTTATTTGTACAGAAGTTTCGGAAGCAAAGTGTACTTGACCATCTAAGTTGTTTTTGGTTTTTTTCTGCTCCAGCTGTTAAACTAAGCATGAAAGTCTGTGCTAGACTGCTGCGATAGAAATAATAGACCATTCTACTGCACAGTGAGGGATTTAAAACATCTCTGGGGGCTAATAGGTTTGTGCCTAACTTGCATAGTTATTAAGCCAGCTATTATGCATAGCGGTTCTTTAAGATTGAACTCATTCACATAACAACTTAATTTTTTAGTTAGCATCCTCAATGAACATAACCTGTATGGTTTGAGACTGTTTTAATTGTGTTTATAACCAGAAGCCGCTAAATTTGTATCCCAGCGGTTGGCTTTGAGATTGTTAAGACTTTTGTTAAACCATTGAGTTCAAGAATTCTCGTAAAAATTCTCCGGTGTTAGGCATAAATTAGAGCTTTGGTATTTCCGGACCTTAATAAATGTTAAGAGTGTTTTCGCATCGTGAACTGTAAAAAAAGTTTTCCTTTAAACTTCGTTTTTGGTATTCATTTAGTCTTTATAAAACATGCGGTTAAAAAGAAAAAAAAAGCAGCAAAGTCTATCTATACTCAATGTTCATTGCACCTGCAACAGGGGCGACCTCAAAATGGACAAATTTAGAATCAGACCGCAAACACGAAGCTTTCAAACTCTTTAAGGAAAAGAACTTCCAATATATCCGCCAATGCACTGTCACGAACCGCATGCCTTTCTGCTAGTTGCTTGCCTTTTGGAATTCGAAAGATACCTAAATTGCTAAAATAGCTAAGAACATTATAATACTTTTGTACCTCCAACTTTAAAATCTTTTAGAGTTGCACCTTCAAATCTTCTATTTTCTGTCTTTTCCCTTCGGCTAAGAACCGTCCTTGGCAAAACATGTCAAGTGCTTTGACCAAATTGCACCATGACGCGTTGGGAAATATAGGAATATTTGAATATGGAGTAAAATTTTGATTGTGGGCTTGTCAAGTTGAGCGAAACGGTTAACTATCAGTGGTTACGCTTTCGTTAACCGAACGAAACTAATTGGCTGTTCACAGTTATTTTCAGATGCAAAGCATCTCGACTTTGACCAGCAAAATATCGGTTACCTAATCTGTTTGAAGTAAAACTTAGTAAAAAACTGCCATTGCGAAAAACTGATTTGATTTTTGTAATCGTATAGAGAACTGAACGTCTAGCGCAAATGAAGCCTGTTTTAAGCAATCGAATTCTGTTTTTTAAATGCTCCACGAGTGGCATAGATTTTCGGCTCATTTTGATGAAATTTGAAAAAATGGCGACACAGTAATGGAAATGAAAATGAACGTTTTGTTAAGACAGATATGTGTTACTGTCAAACCATTGAGTCGAAAACCTTCTTACACGCAAACGTCAAGATTGTCTTCAACACGAACCTGCCTTTAGCAAATTGAACATAGAAAAGTTTTGTCTAAGCTCTTGAAAAATTGATATACAGTAATTTCATGTAGTAGTTTATGCAATAACACTTGGAAAAATGTGAAAAGAACTCATACTTTGCCGATCCGCTTTGTACTAACAGACTTATGAAAGGCGACATGTCTCATCGACTGCACGCCACAGAGTTGATTTACCTCGCACCTAGAAAGACTTTTAACAATTAATTCTTTATTACGTGGTGCAAACATCCATTAATGAATGCCAAGCCCAAACAGCCAAAATAATAGTTTGACGCCAACTGCAGCAGTCGTCGTCTCTAATTCAATCGAGTTTCTACCGGCGCTTTACAAAAACTACTCTTAATTGGGACCGAGCTGTACGTTGGGGTGGTTCTAAAACTGAACGACAATAATTAATTTCTGTAAAGGAAGAACAAAGGGGAAAGATTTTCGGCACGATATTGGTTTCATTTTGAACAAGCGTGGGTTCATTTGATGTACAAGCGAAAAACAACTTTGTTGAGCAAAATGTTGTGCGATTGATGTTTTCGGCGCATTTTCCATCCTTTCGTCGGCGCTTTCATGTTTCTCGATCGGTAAAGTTAGTTTACATAGTTGAGTAGATTCCGTGTTTCACCATATTTTCCGGCCGCAATCCGTTTGTATGGGATATCGCGGTGGCAAACAATTTATCGCCCTTTTGAAAACCATTCAAACAAATAAGTTTTTTCTTTCAAACCAACATTCTAATTTGTTTAAGTGGAGCTCTTTATTTGGTCTTCTGAACGTTTGTTGTAAAGAGATAACTTTCCTGATGTATATTTTAATAATTGGGTCTTTTAAGTTCAAAAAATTAAAAACAATGTTTGTTTCCTTGTGACCCTATATTTTTATTTTGAAAATAAAGGATGTGTCAATAACAACGACATAATCTTTAGTTCGTTAGTTTCGTTTTTAGAGCGTCCAGCGTTCCAAAATCTCCTAAAACTTTCCTTGGACTTCTTTTTACACAGGCTAAAGAAAACATTACAGAGATATAACCAATTAAGTGAATAAAAGTTTAAAGTTTTGTTTTTCATGTGCATGCAAGCATATGTTACTGAGCCGAGAACAATCGTGGTCATATTAATTGTTATTAGCTGCCAGAGTGTATTAAAAGTACTTAACTATGTCACCTGGTCAGTTTTCGACGCTCCTTCGTCTCCTGTTTAGTCTGATGATAGCATGCAGTTTCTACAATCTTTGAAAACGTTCATTCTTTGACAGATGGAAAAGTAACTTTCTCGAAACGTTAGAATAAATTGGCCCAAAAATCGTATCTGTTGCGATCTTATTATTTTAGCTTTGAAAAGATGTGCTTGAAGTCGTTAAAAATGGAAACAGTTAATTTATAAAATAATAATACAGCCAAAGTACTATGCCAAAACTGTCTCAGGGTCATTCCCTGGAAAAGTTATAGCCATACGAAAATATCTAAGTTCGAGAAATTCGAAGAATGGGACTTCAGTATTTCTCAGAGCCGTTGGCTTTGGAACTATTCAAAGTTGAGCAACTTTTATGTGCAAATAACTTAAACTTTGAAGACTTATTTATACTAAAATAGGTAAAAAATAGTATTTATGATTTTTAAAACTTAACGTTTTCGATCTCAACAGATCATCTTCAGAGTTAAAAAGTTTTAACTCTGAAGATGATCTGTTA
>JAOBAT010084074.1:0-18811 GCA_026413305.1 Hydrozoanthus tunicans
TATGAGGCGACTTGTTCTACTGCCTTATTAGGCGACTTACATTACTGCCTTATAAGGCGACTTGTTTTACTGCTTTAGGAGGCGACTTGCATTACTGCCTTATTAGGCGACTTATTCTACTGCCTTATTAGGCGACTGGTTCTACTGCCTTATTAGGCGACTTACATTACTGCCTTATAAGGCGACTTACATTACTGCCTTATAAGGCGACTTCTTTTACTGCTTTATGAGGCGACTTGTTCTACTGCCTTGTTAGGCGACTTGTTCTACTGCCTTATTAGGCGACTTACATTACTGCCTTATTAGGCGACTTACATTACTGCCTTATTAGGCGACTTACATTACTGCCTTATAAGGCGACTTGTTTTACTGCTTTATGAGGCGACTTACATTACTGCCTTATAAGGCGACTTATTTTACTGCTTTATGAGGCGACTTACATTACTGCCTTATTAGGCGACTTGTTTTAGTGCATTATTAGGCGACTTGCTTTAATGCCTTATTAGGCGACTTGTTTAATGCCTTATTAGAGGATGATGATCGTTAAAATGTATAAGATGCGTTCGAATTGCATGAAGTTGGTTTTGTTAGACATAAGTAACCTGGTGCTTCTTTTCTAACACAGGGCGTGTTGACAATGCCTAATGGAGACTTTATCGAGGGCTCGTTCTCAGGGCTTTGGGGAGACGGCATCAAAATCGCTGGCACGTTTTACAAGTCAGACTACCACCCTGATGCAGGGGGATGTGTTACAAGGTTTGGCATACACTTTGTTTTCCTATTTTTGCTTTACTTGAGGTTTCCGTGGTGTAAAAGGCTCTGACGATGTAAACTGACCCGGGTCGGATACCTTAAAGCTGTTAATAAAAATCCGTCCACCCCTTACCCCTTCCTTAACTACTGTAAGTAAAATTACTTCCGTTTTAGTTTTGTAAAAAAATGTGGTAATTTTCTGGTTTCCGTGGAACAGAAGGGTTAAAACAGCTTTTATTTACCCTTTTACAAACTAAATCTCCATTTGTGGTTAATAAACCAATATTGGTAAGCTGGTTGCCTGAAATACAGCGTTGCCGTTGTTATGAACAGGCTGGCAATTTACACCTTGATTGTACTACGCATTCGCAGGCATCTGATATTGATGTTATGCGGGAAAATTGATTGAAATCCATGGTTTGCTCGAGTTGTGTTTAGTACTGTTTACTACTGAGATTTTATCTTTGCGAACCAATTTGTGTGTAAGAAACAGCCATACTGTATGTTACTAGGGACGTCGATAAAAGTAGAACGTGGTTAAACGAACGATTGAGTTTAACTGGCAACCAGTCTCCTGTAGTGTGATTTAGTTAAAATCTCAACAAAGTGAGCACTGTGATAGGTTGATTCTCGGTCACGTGCCCCTGATCAAATTCAAATGTATCCTGACCGGGAAACAGTTGCGCAATTGTTGCCCGCGCGCCGAACACATCACCGAAAAAAGTTTCAATAAAAGGAAAAGTCTAAGTGTATAACAAAGCACTTAATGCATAGTCCATCGGGAAACAAGTTAGTTTTGTTTTCCTTCGAGTTCTGATGTTTCATCGGCACACTCGGGAAAACAAAGTTTTTCCTTTAGGACTACACATTAAAGAGCATATGACACGAGATCAATTTTTCAATTTTTAAAAAGTATACTACAAAAAACATTGGTTTGTCAAGTTTGAGAAACATACGATAAAGGTACGCCAAGATACGGCGTGTAGAATTTTGAATTTTTCCCGCTGAAAGTGCCCCCCTCCAAAAGACCAACAATATAACGTAACAGAAAACGTGCGTCTCAACTCAGTTTATCCGTAATCGACTTTGAAATATCTGTAACTAATAGAGTTTCTATCGAAAACTCTATCAGTTACGAATGTTTTAAAATCGACTTATCTCTTACTTCGTGGCACCATATTTGATGAACTGAGGCGAGACGCAAGTGGCCTGTTACGTCATATTGTTGGTCATTTGGAGGGGACGATTTTAGCGGGGAAAATTCGAAATTCTTCACGCAGTATCTTGGCGTACTTCCGTCATATGTTTTTTAGACTTGGCAAACCAATGTTTTTTAGAGTATACTCTTTGAAAATTGAAAAACTGATTTCGTGTCATATGCTCTTTAAGTGTGTTTCATTTACTATTTAGTCTTTGATGTTTGGTAGAGCCCATTCTTTTCATGGAACACTTCGGGAGAATTATATTTTTCATTTTCAATTGTTTGCTCTCTTTGACCTTTTTTCATTTTCTAATCACCAGATGTCGTATTTTGTATGTGTTCTGTAAGGAGAAGTTAGATTTTGATAATTGAGAGGGACTGAAAAGGTAAAGCAATAATATTTATCGCGGAAAGGAGCAAAACAATGAAGTTATGTGTCGTCGGCACTTCAGAAAAAGAAATAGTAACTTTTTAATTGTAATTTTTCCTAAATTTATAGTCCCGCACACAAGAACAAGACAGCCGTACCACCATGCAAGAAATGGACAGCCTTGTTTCAGCAGTGTAGGAAAGCTCTCGGTTGCACACAGGATCAGGACAGTGACACGCAGACCGTCTGGAAGTGCGTGTCGATTGCGTTACTCAGTGGTCACGATGGGAAGTTGCCACGTAATCAACAGGATGTCATGCAAGAACTGTTGAACACCAACAATGAAGTGGAGAGAACGGGCAAGCCCGATTCTTGTGACCTGAAAACTTTGCAAACGTACTTATCTAGAGTAAGCAAACTGTTCTAACCTTTGTTCTACCGTTTTAAAAAATAGTTCTTGTTTTCAGTAGTCGTTTTTTTTTTGTTTTCATATTTGTGGCTTGTCGCAGCTCCAATATTCTCTCCCATATCAAGCTATTTCACATCGCCTTTCAGGGTCTGTATAATATTAATGGAGTAGCAGAAACCCTTTTTCTTAACTCGAATGCTGTTTTTCCCTCATTAGGCGTTTGAGCTGCGCTACCACCCTCTGGGCCAGTTGGTAGAAGTGCTGGTTGATGTGTTCCGTGCTTCCTACGTTGGGATGGGGACCCACCGCAGGCTGCTCTGTCACGCTGTAGCTGAAGTTAAATCGTTTGTTCAGCGGTTGTACAGTTTGGTCAGGTAAATCGCTTGGGAAAAGGTTGTCTCTTTGAAAGATTTTTAGCTTGAATAATGTGAAGATTGATTGGGCACAGATAAAAACTTATCGCTCCGCACTTTGTCTTTTGTCGGCACGCCGTACATGGACAAGAACAATAGGGAGTTTAAGATATGAGTACGCCAACGCTGACGACGACGGCGGCAGAAAACAATAGTGAATACAATAGCTGCGCGTTGGAATGCACCATGCGCTCCACCCGCACGTCGTCGACTTGAGAATTACAACGTGAAAAGCCTAGTTTTGAAGTTTTTGCGACTACGAGAACGACCTACAGAAAATTAAGTCAACCTTCTTTTACCTCTAAAACAATCACTTTCATCCTTTACTATTCACAAAGCGTAACTCAGACAAAAGAGAAAGCAAACTAGCTATACATGATCGACAGGGCAAGCAAGAAGTGTGTTTTTTGTAGGCTGCCGTCGTCGATGTTGCCGTCCTTAAATCTTAAACTCCCTATTGATACCGAGGGCCCGGCTGTTCAAAAGCCGTTTAATTTTAACACTTGGTTTAGAAAAATATCAACTAATATCTTTATAATGACCAACTTTAATTTTCTACAAATGCAGCTCAGACTTTAATACAATACGAACATGTTAACCACAAAATCCAAGTCAAATCCAAGCATGGATTAAAATGGGCCCAGGGAATTTGAATAATAATAATAATAATCATAATCATAATCATAATCATAATCATAATCATAATCATAATCATAATCATAATCATAATCATAATCATAATTATAATCATTATCATAATCATAATAATAATAATAATAGTTAGCGTTTATATAGCGCCTTTCCATTGGTACATGCTCAAAGCGCTTAACAATAGTTTACAGTTGACCCTGGTATTGAGGGTCTTAGACAGTCCGCTCTACACGACTCGCAACTATTTTCCTAAGATCGCCCTCAGTTAGTAGAAGAGACAGACCACAACACCGGGATCACCCTACTCTTTGTCGAAAAGTGCTGTGGGTCTTTTAAGTCCCTCGATAGGAGACCAAGAGACTAAACGCTTGTCAGTGAGAGAAAGTTTGCGACCCTATCATTTTATTATTATTATTACTTTTATTATTACTATTATTATATATTATTATTGTTTTTATTATTATTATTATCTAGTTAATTTATTTTTTAATGCAGTTGTGACGCACGTGTTGCACCTTTCTTCAGGCTATTATTTCCAGACCTCCCGAACGAAGATTACGTTCATCTGGCAACAGACACAGTTACTGGAGTAGCCAATCACTGCACAGAGGAGGGAGTCACCAGCAGTGCCCTACTACACCCTCTACTCTTCCCCAGGCTCTACCCGACGCTGTTTACCTTGTATGCGTTGCGCAATGAGAAGCATGATAGTATGTACTGGGATCGAGTCACGCAGCTCAACAAGCGGTCTGACTTTGCGCTGATGACCTATGTCGGAATGAAAAGGTGAAGTCCTTGTTTGGTCAATCCTTTCAGTCTGGTCAACTCATCAACAAGTCACTTCTCTTTGCATGACTCTTACAAAAATAAGTAATTGTGCAATGAGGAAATGGAGTTTGATCAAATGAGACAAACAAACACGAAAAGCAAAACTTACTTAAACTGATAACATGAAAAATATTGTCCCTGTTTTGAAAAATTTATTTACACAACAGGGAGCAAGGTATAGTGACGTCAGAGAGTAAAACGCAGGAAGATGGTAAATTCTGCAAATTCAACGGTCAGAGTACGAGCTGGCAATTTCTACCAATTGCCGAAAGAGATAATAATAATGATAATAATAATTATTTATTACACTTCTATCGCGAAAAATTACAGAAAAATCTAAAATGACATTTATTTATTAAAACTTAATATTTCATTCTAATCGTTTAAGTAATAATCCTTCGAGAATGAACAACAAATCAACAGTCATTTAGATAAATAAAGTTTTCATTTCTTATATTAAAATTTGATGATAATCAGTTTTCACTTGTTGATAGGCTCGGCCATTTCTGTCTGAGTAAAAATATGTCTGATTGACGCTTCAAAAATATATTTTTCTTACCTACTAGAGTTTTTTCACCATGTTTCGTTTATCTGAAACCAGTTTGTCAGAGGTTTCAAGTTGTTTTCAGAAACGACCGAAAATCGGATATGTAGACGCCATATTGGATCTAACAAGCACTATCCATCATCTGATTGATACAAGTACGCTAGCCAATTAGAACAAAGCATTTGCGATAGATAGTGACTAGATTTCTACTAATATCGAAAAATGTTCGTTTTGAATGTATAAAGATTCGTTTTTTATTTGAAATGTTTTGTCTTTCGACTCTTCTTCTTTTTAATCGTTAATTTCTATTACAGGAAGTTCTGGCTATCAAAAGACAGTGAACTGGACACATGTGGCTCGGAGGAGGTGCGTGCAAGGAAACACTGTCGTTAAGTTTTAGGCTCTGTCCACACTAGTTAGTTCATTTTCGTTTCAAACCGCATACATTTCGATGCGTTTAGGCCTTCTGTCCTCACCAAGACGCAGAGCGTTTTCGGCATGAAACATGTGTGAACGAGGCTTTAGACTTTTTGACCTCAACCTTTTTCTGGGCATATTTAAGGACAAAACTACGGGAGGTTAAGTCATTTTTCCCTTTGAAATGGAAATACAATTATGACTACCGAACTTCGTGTACTCAAGATTGTCCCAGTTCATCTAGACTTGATTTTAATCTAGCTATTGACTTGGTATTGTTTCATTCTGGTTGTGAATGTGTTACTGCCTTCAGCCCTTTTTTTCAAGGCTCACAAATATATACAGGTTGAATATTGTGTATATATATCGTGCGTTCGAGTCCCAAGAAGTAAGTTATTCAATGATAAATGATGCATAAGACATACGATTTCGTATTAGCCCAGTGATGGGTCCAGATCCACAATCAAGATGAAATCAAGTTATTTCACATTAGAGTTATGAGGTCACCAGAGCGTAATTTATTATCGAAAATATTTACATAATTAAGGTAAAATTCGCAATTTCTTGTTGAAACAGGCATTACCTCAGTATTTTACATTTTATATTTACTATACTTTTTTTTGAAAACTGGTTTAGTTTGAGAAGATAAAATTATGACGATAGTGAGGAGTTAAAAATGCTTAGCTTTAATTGTTATTAGAAAACGTATCTGGTCCCGAGCTTTCTCGATTTTACGCTCGAAAATTAGCACCTTTAAGGTAACTGACACCTATTGTTTGAAAGTCTTTCTTATCTTTTGAAAGTCTTCTAGCTGTATTCTGTTTTCTAGCCAAGGTCTCAGATACCATGGGGGATCAAACTATCCCAAGACTTCCTAATATTTTTTTATTTACTTCCTCAAGTTAAAGGAGACATACCGAGCACCTAAGCACTACGTCAGCGCTGTGGAAACACTCCAACAAATCAGGTACGCGTCAAGTTGGAAGTTAAACTCCAGATTTTGTCTCAAATTAGGGTATCGAATCTTGTGGTCATTCTTTTATGTCTCCGGCACTCTCATCAATTTCTTACTCTAAAGTCCAACCCCATTAACTTGAACCTTCAAGGCAGACTGAAAAACCTACGAGTTATCGGGAGTCTAGTAACGGAGAGTAAATTTGCTTTAAATAATTACACGGGGAAATCGATTTTGGTTCGAGTTATTGGGAGTTCGAGTTAGCGATGGTTCGAGTTATCGGGAGTAGACTAATACCTCCACTCTTCTTTCGCAGTACAAAGTTTAGCCCGATGGAAAAACTGTCTCTCCTGAAGACGACGTTCGAGAAGATCAATGAGGTACAGTGGAACCCTGCCTTACGGCCACCTCGTTAGAACGGTCACTTTTAGTTTGGTTCGTCGGTCGAATGGCCGTACTCTTTCTTATGAAAAAACCTTGTTAATTAATACGGTCACCCCGTTATTAAGGCCAATTTTTCTATGGGCCGTATAGGTGACCGTTTTAACGGAATAGTTTTCTTTTAGTAAATTGATGACAAAGGTGTAATGAACGGCTTTGCACTGTACACATAGACAAGTAAATGATGGTAATGATACTGAAGTAATTATGATAACGAAAAAATAATGCTTACAGTAATAATCGTGATAAAAAGCTTTGTTACTAAAGATAATTACTATGAGGTGATCTTTGCTTAAACATGACGTGAAGATCGTTGTTTTCGTTGATGTTAAGTATAGGTTTCTTGTTGTTGGCGAAATAACAGTGAACGCTAGTTTTAGTGCAACCGTTTAGAAAAACACAAGGAGTCCGACTAATATACTGTTTATCATTCACACCTTCCACTACCTTAGTCTGGGCTGAAGTATTAGATTGCAGATCGTTTGCCTGTCTTGATCTGGTTTTGAATGGTTGACTCCGTGTGTTCTAGCGTTTTACTCTCCCCCGAAATCGACTTTTTAACGGTTAAACCAGTTAAAGTAAAATTAAGCCTTTTCTCTTACAGGAAGTGGAAAGCTTCTGGCAAGGAGAAGAGAAGCTGGTATCTCTCGATGATATCTTTCCAGTTTTTCAGTTCGTGGTGCTAAGATCAAGGTAACATCCTGTAGTTTATCAGTGAACATTTATCGAGCAGCTAGCACGACTCGGACCCAGGATCGCGAGTTCGAGTCCCAGTCAGTCCATTGTGCTGTGTCTTTGTGCAAGACCCGACTTGTTCCAGTCGACTCAGCTGTATAAGTGAGTACCAGTTCTGCTGGGGGCTAACCTGCGATGGATTAGTGTCCTGTCCAGGGGGAGCCGAAGACTGTCAACTGCTTAACACTGCGAAAAATGTTGTCTCTCTTATTTCGAACAACTTCATATGTTAATAGAAAGTCCAAATTTTTGTTGCTTTCCTCTTCTTGTTGACTTAGGCTTACGAACCAATAGGATAATAGTTCTTAGTATATACCAGCTCGGCTACGCGCGATTTGATTGGTTTAGAAATAGTAGATATGAGACAATATTTACCTCCGAAATAGTAGATAATGAGACCGAAACAAAATGGCAGACGAAGGTATTCGCTTCGCAGCAAATTTGGATCACGATATTTAAAAAGGTTTTCTTTAAAACACGGGATATTTAAAACAGCCTAGAGAAATTCTGTCTTACGCCTTTTTGTAGTAGACAAACTGTCAAAACATGTTCGTTGTATGTTAGGCTGTTCGTCGCGTGATTCTCGCCACGCTCATTGATAGAAGTGATAAAAGTGTTTTTTTTTTCTTAAAAATCTTTCGTTTTCTTGAAAGGAAGTTTGTTGCCTCGCTTGAGGTGGATATTGGCAGAATGTTTATTGAGCGCCGAGGGCGCGAGGTGTCATTCATTAAGCCACTATCCACCGAAATTGAAGAAGAATAAGTGTTAATTAAACAAACGCATTGCTACGGCCTGCATTCTCAACCCGTCTTGATGATTTTCGTTTTTAATATTTGATAGAACTCTTAATTTGATAAGGGCCCAAGCGAATCAGTACAGGTAGCTACCACTGGGTTTAAATGAGAGTTTTAGCTATAACATGTTATTAAATTTTAGGTTCAATGCGGGTATACTGAAGTTAATAGATTTTACTTGGTGTTGTGTAAGCTAAAGTAACAGAATTAGATGAAAGATATTGACTGTGTGCACTTATTTTTCCAGAATTCCGCATCTTGGTTCCGAGATCCAGTTCATCGACGATATGGTGGATAGTCACGTGCATGTGGGAGAACAGGGTCACATGTTCACCACTCTCAAGGTAGAACCCAGGCTTTTGGCTGAGCTAGCTACTTTTAGTCAACTGGACTATGTTGACAGTTCTCTCATGTTCTTATAATGTACAGTATGTATAGTTCCTGAGGAAACAGTTAGTTTTGTATTCCCGTAAGTCCCGATGTTTCCCGAGACGAAGTCGAGAAATCGTAAAAAAGTGTTGTATGTTTTTATAAACTCGATAACGAATATTC
Organism: Hydrozoanthus tunicans; assembly: GCA_026413305.1. Classification (NCBI taxonomy): domain Eukaryota; kingdom Metazoa; phylum Cnidaria; class Anthozoa; order Zoantharia; family Hydrozoanthidae; genus Hydrozoanthus; species Hydrozoanthus tunicans. Next base: position 9,067 of record JAOBAT010084074.1, read on the forward strand.
AGAGTCTTTAACTTCAATTAAGTTCTGCATTTCTTGTTCTGATAATGTAGAAAAGCGTTTTTTAGCCTCTCAGAAATCCATGATCGATCGTCGCTAGTTTAACTGAAAACTGGCAGTGCTCTCAGGACCGCCCAGTCATGGACTGATCACGTGGTGATGTATTCGGCGCGCGGGCAATAACTGCGCAAGTGACGAATCCAAAAAAAATGGCGGCTGTACATTTTACCACAATCCCTTGCGAACGTTACACTGCTATAAAATGCTCAGAAAGTGCCTTAGTTGGTGAAACTCTTCCTGTACTAACAACTCTTTGTATGCCATACTAGAGGTTAAAGGTTTCGCTAGCGTTTTTATGTGAAAGTCTAGGTATATAACACGTATTCTTATAGATGGGGAAGGGAATCATTGGCGAGTTTTAGACGTTACGGGTTGTGCAACCATCAACCATTCAGGAAAGTCTGACGATGTTTGTTGACTGTCGCGTGATAGGAAGCCGATTGTTTTGGAATCAGTTAGCAGTGTGACTGTTCTTCGTTGCTTTAGATCCTTTGTAAAAAGTTTTTGCCTTTTGTAATTTTATTTTGGTAAGCCACAGGCAACCCTTGTTGCTTATTGATCTGCAAACGGCTTAGTGGTCCCTGTGTTTTGGTTTCTTTCTTACCATCATCCAAGATCGTGCAAACGCACAATTAAAATCACACAACAGTGAAATCAGCAAAACTATTTAATTACATTTCGGCTTATGCCTCTATTTTGTTCCAACAGGCATGCTATTTCCAAATACAGAAGGAAAAAACCCAGTGACGGTGTTCGCGCTCAAGCAGTGAAGCCTCGAAGGACATAAAGGCTAAAAACACTCGATAATCGAACTGAAATTGTCGATCTCTTAAGATACAGGAGTGGCGTTGTGGTACACTTCAGCCATAGTCATGTGAAGCAAGTACTGTCACCATATTCAGATATCTTCATGCGCGCATGTGTTGATGTCTGGTAATCGTGAGCGTGTAGGCCGGCGTGTCCCTTCTTGGGTTTGGATATTTCTCTGCTGTTGCATGGGATTTGCTTCAATGCGCGGGGACTGGTGTCGGGCGTAATCAGGCCGCTCAAATTGTCGTGACTTTTGTGGTTCTGCCTCTTAATCACATTAGAACTTTTACACAACCTAAATTTTGACAAACCGGAACTTCTGTAGCTCTAATATTAATCATTGACACTCTGCTCAAGATCTCGACTTGCAAGTCCGTGATGAAATATTTTTTGAAAGTTTGTTTACCTACCAATATTATCAATAATAATAATAATAATAATAATAATAATAATAATAATAATAACAATAATAATGACAATCGCCAGTCTGTTATGTAAAAAAAATTGTCTATATACATGTTTCACAGAGTTTTTCCTAATTTTCCTGTATTTTTTTTTATATTAAGTGTTTATGCTGCCTCGTATGAAAATTAGTAAGCCTGCTTGTAGGCGGTGGGTTTTATTTTTCAACGCGGAGAACTCACTGGGCACGGTTCTGTCGCCATTTTGGTTGGTTCGACCACGAAATCCACAACGCCGTTCCCCTTCGAGTTTTCCACGCTGAAAAACCACTCATTCGCCTGCAAGCACGCTAATATTTAGATTGCAAGGCATGCTCTCGGTACCTAATTGGTAAAATTTTCCTGGCTTTTACTATTGCTACTAGTTTTCCATCAAATGAATGTTGTAACTCTACTAGAGTTTGCCATAGAGAGATGAGCTAACTGTAAATTTCACAACAACTACAAGTAACTAGTGCATTTTACAACAGATTTGAGGGTTATATTATTATTTATACTTCGAAAATTGCCGTGTTTTGCCACATTTATCGGAAGCGGTGACCTCATTTTCCAACACAACATTTTCTAAAATCTTCGAAACTGTTTTTAGCTTTATTGAGATCTTTATCGATGTTACCGAAAAATTTTTATCTATTTCCGTTGTCAAAAGGTAGTACATTGGTATTTTATACAAGAAGAATATCGGAAACTGAAGAGACTCGTTATATTCTTTACTATATTATTTTAAGCCTGGTTGACTTTGTATTATATTTATTTTACTGTAAAATGTGTATGGAATCAAATTTGTTTTATTTATTGGTATGTTGTTTGAGAAACTTATTTTAAACTGCCGGGACGCTTCTCTGAGCTTTTTAACTTGATTATTGCAACCATAATAGTTGAATACAATACTACTATATTGTACTATAGTAATGAGTAGAATTTTTATTGATTGTAAATTTTCAATTTTTTAGAAGTAGAGTAGTTTTACGATCGCCAAAATAAATGAAATGGAAAACTACTGCCAGTAAATGTTTTTTCGGATCTTTAGTGTTTACTTGAAAAGGCCCGATTTTGAATTCAATTTATCTGGAATCATGCGTCAGTCGCTGGGTTATGTTCGTACAATATTTGTTTTAAATTTTGAGTTTAAACCTCCTCGGTTAGATCTCAACGGGTTTGGGTTTACCAATGATCAGCGAGTTAATTTAATTTCTGCGTCACTAGCACTAAAGGTGGATTTCAGTGTTTATATGATGAACACAATTCAAACAAATAAGTTGAAAATTCGATAGAGTATAGCGCAGTTAGTAATTAGTCAACGTTTTAGCTACTTTAGGAGAAACGAGACTTTTAAAAACCAAACTTTACAGTAATTGTATGGAGTTGTGGCAACTCTTACCTCCCATTCTTTGTAATTAAACAACTTTTGAAGAAAGCCTCTTTTTTCTCAAAGTGATCTGTGTTTCGAGCGAAATTTCAATGATTATTCACTTTGCGATAGTCTATCGAGTTTTGAGTTCATTTTGTCTCAATGTTAAAAATGTCATACTGAAATCCGCGTTTTCTATGTGAATATGCCCAGAGGCGTCTTAAAAGGATCACTTTATCCCCAGCGGGCGGAAGCGTATATAGGCGCAGCCACTTCAAAGCGGTCCATCTATGCTGGTACTCAGTTTACCGACCCGGGAAGGATAGGCACGTGTGTTGCCATGGAGGTTATAATGCAAGATGATAATCTGGGGCCGCCTGTGAAAAGAGCTTAGGTGAAGTAACGGTTACAATTTTTATGTTTTTACTATTAATCTTTTTTTCAAAAAAATAATATATTATGAAAATGAAACAACTAGTTGTACCTCATTACTGGGCTGCCTTTGGCAACGCAGTATTAAACTACAGTCCGGTTGTTTTTCTTCTCAAGAAATAAGAAATCTTGCGCAATAATACTTGTGATTAGCTCAGAAGTCGACATTACCATAACAACTGAATTGAAGAGGGTTCATACAACAAAACCGCCGAGCAACTTACGTTTTGCAGTGTGGTGACTGTTAAAAATGTTAAAGTTTTTAAATAGTTTGAATTTGCTGAAGTACATACGTGGTATGTTATTATTTAGTGACAGCGGTTTACCGGCGATTTTCCCTCATGTAATTATTCTCATAAATCTCATTCACCTTATGAATACACAAAGAATTTAATTAATCTATCATGAATTTAAGTATTTGATAATCCTTGTTTAAGATGATGAAGCTCCTATTGTTTTGATTAGCGTCACTTGTGATGAAGTGAACGAACCAGATTTCCGGTTAAGCACCTTGCACGAGACATTCGAAAATGCATTAAAAAAATCTGGATTATAAATGGCAATCAGAATGCAGCAATTTTATAGTTCGGGTTTTATTTTAGTTTTTGCGTTAAAGCAAAAATTCTATCAGCAATTCATTCTTTAAAGAAAAAAAAAATACTTGGCAATTTTCAAATTACAGCGCAAATCAGTCAACACAAGAATAATTGGCAATAAAAACGGAGGTTAGAAAAAGTGCTAATTGTCCTTTGAACAAATGGCCATGGACCCTGGAGAGTTGTTTCTGGCTTAGCATAGTACAGGGCAGTGATTTTGACTCGCTCCACCCTTGAATGCTCGAGGCTCGTTTACACTACCCGAAAAGTGTTGAACAGATCACGTAGAAAGTGAAGCGGATCGGGTAAATGTGCCCGTAACCACATGCGGTTTTGGAATGGATCGGACAAAATTGGTTCCGAACCCGTTTTTTTCTCTCGTTGCGCCGTTTCAACACTCAAAACTTCTTTGGTTACCCAACCTCCAAAAGAACAGTACTTTATACCCGTTCTAGATCATATCTTAAGTCACTCACACTTTACTGAAAGTATAAACTGTTTCAACTATTAGCGGCAACCCAGTGTATTAAATGTTTGAAATTCGTAACTCTAACTCCTTCCCAGGCTCTTTTGAAATAAAAATTCTCTTATGCGCCAGCGGTTAAACTGGTCAGAAAACAAGCAGCTGTTGCCATGACGACAAACACATTTTCTTTTGCTTTGATAAAAATTTCTTCATTTCCAGGGGAACTGGAAGTTTCTGCTCAAACTTAGCTTGTTTGGTGCAAAAAGAAGAGTTTTTTTTGCTCTGACAGCGTTTAAAACATTCCATTTGCATTCTTACATTTTGTTGCTTCTTGGTTTGTTCTTTTTTTTACTACACTCGAACTAATTTTACAAGTTTAGTTTCAGAGTGAAGCGTCGCATGTGAAGTTAAGTGAAGTATGATGAAACCTAAGGTTAATCCAGGTGGGTTTTGACTTCGGTTAAAATTTTCCCTTGTTGACCCACTATTTCTTAGAATAATTGGACGAAAGAAAAAAATATGTTTTGTTAAGTTGGGGTTCTGTACGCTTATACACTCTGTTTGGTTTTGGAGAAAGTAATGTTCAACCAAGGAGCTGAAATTGAAAAAATGGTGCCGTTAATTATGACTTCATTCGATTAATTACGAGTACGATCAGACGGCTTTTTGTTTTTGAAGAAATAGTTTTGGGTTTGTTTCTAACCTTTAAAAATTCATACCATATAAAAGCAAGAAATATTAGAAAGTTTTATACATTCCAAAGCTCTCTCGCTTTTTATGCTAAATCAACATGTGAAGTTGGGGCAAGTTATTGAAACTTTAAAAATTCTTTCATCTTTTTTTCTCTACTTATACCTTGTTATATCTTGTGTTAACTGCAGGGAACCGTTTTGTCTTTGTTTTTCTTTTTCTTTCATTTGCCTAAATACAATAAATCATGTAATCTGAAATATAGGTTATCTTTTAAAGTTTGACACTTCAAAATAAAACTTCAAAGTCTGAAAATGTAGAAACGTTTAAAAACTGTGATAAATATTAAAGTTTAACATATTGAGTCACAACTTTCAAGCTTTTTATGTAATTGAAATCTTCGTTCACTAAAAATATGAGACTGTTCCAATACAGAACAAATTTGGTTAGTTTACTTTCGTAGAACAAGACTTGTATCGAACAAATTGAATTTATGTCGCTACAAGGCGACGTCCGCTTTTATTTGAGTTGCGATGATCACGCAAGGCAAACGGTTGGAGTGCTCCATAACGTTCGTTGTTATCAAATGACGAGTAGATATGAAAATACATTGAGATTGTGGCACATCGTTAGGCAGTCTTGGATTAACTTTCACTCGCTGTTTTTGCTTCCTTACAGAAAAGTCGGGTTTCTACCACTATAATATTTCGTATAAGGGATACGAAGGAAAAACTGTCCGTCATGTTGCGAATGAGACCTGACAAAAGTCTTATGATAGTTGTGCAAATACTTGTTTTTTTCTTGTGCCAATTAAACTACAGAACCGTTATTGTTTCCGCTAGAAAGCCTACTACAGGCACAAGGGGTACTAGTAGACCAACTCCTCCGCCAATGCCAAAAGGTAAGTAAACTGCCCGTTTATTCTGCCAGTCTTTACATTTTTCTTGACGGCGTATTTGTTTGCTTTGCAGATTTTGGTGACTTGCTCACGAAAAGCAAAAGGTTTGTCGTTTTTTCTTCCTTGCACAAGAACGAATCTAAGATTAAAAAGGTGATGAAGTAAATCTTTAATATCAAACAAACGTTAGGGCTGTAGAATTGGTTTTATACTTTAACAAGTTTTAAAATGCATATTTGGTATCTCACAACAAGCTTGTGCGAGAAATCATTCAGCTGAAAGATGACAACGAAGTGTAAAAGAATTCTGTTGTTTTGTAGTGTTTCGATTTTATTGCGATTTCAAACACTTTTTTAAGTAAATTAGTTTTTTTTGCTTGAAAAACCTTTAAATAACTTATATAGCCATTCATTACCTCTCTTAGTGTGTATTATCATGATCGGGTTGGTTTGTATTATTTAATAATAGGGTGTGTGTGAAAAACAAGAAACATTTCCAAAAGAATTGCTGTTTGCAATGGGGAAGTCATTTTGTTCTATAATAGTGTTTCTTTTTTGCTTTTTTGCGACCAAATTAGTCTAAAAGTTGTCAAGAACAACACTTAACAGTAGTAAAACTATGAATATATACTGGTAGCAATTCTTATACCCTTATGATTGTTGATACTGTTGTTATCCTATTTTTTTTACTATTGTCATTATTGATGTTATTATTATTATTACTATTATTATTATTATTATAACTATCATAAATTTTAATATTTTTATTGTTTTTATGATTATTATTATTATTATTACCATTGTTATTATCATCATCATCACTGCCATTATGTGTTGTTGCGGAGGCCTTTAAAACTGGTAATTATAAAAGTTTCCCTGCCGTTTTAGTATCAACATTTTGTAAGTGTTTGTATTTCCTAAACAGGGTAGACAAAGCCGTTAAATCGCTACCCGAAGCTGTGCAAGAACGGCTCAGGAAAGGAGGTGCGCTGGCGTTCAAAAATATGTCCTTAGCTGATCTGAAAAAGCTTCCTCCATCGGCTGTGGCCTACATGGGGGTAAGACAAAACCAACTGAATTAGTTTTACACTGATTCGTCAGAGTTGTATTTAGTTTAATATCTACAGTGGAATCCCGGTTTAACGATATGCCAAGGGGACGTCAAAATTATATCGTTAAACCGGGATATCGTTATACTGAGAGTCCCGGCATAACGATATTGTGGGAAATGTTCTAAAAATATCGTTAAACCGGGAAATATTTTGCTCTCGGAGAATAAATTTCCCATCGTTAAACCGGAGTTCTGCCCCATACATTTTCCTATAACTTTTGCCGGGGAATCTTTGTCTATATACCGGGAATATCGTTAAACCGGGATTCCACTGTAGTAAGTTTTTATCTTGTAACTAGCCTTAGGCGACTTTTTGATATGGAGCACCTTTGAATGGACGAATGATGTGCTCGAATCCCTCCCCCCACTTGCGGCGAAGTTTCATTTTGACCCTTGAACTGTTTGAAAAAGCAAGATTATTTTCTGTGCTCGTCTAAATTCACTTTGAAGTTGAGCTTGGTTCTGCCTGCCTGTTGTTATCTCAGTATCAGACAACCTCACTTTCAAAGTTTTTCGGGGGAGGCCGATCCTGGACTCCCCTAAGACTCGCGTTTGGCCAATCTCCATGTTCGACCGCAAGCTAAACGTTAACCCTTTCTGGAGCCTAAGTAGCTCATCAGGCCGGCGGTTATCTCCGGTTTCTGTAGTGTTAAGAGGATGAGTCTTAAACTCCCCCTGGACAGGACGCTAATCCATCGCAGGTACAGTTAGCCCCCATGTACAGCTGAGCAAAGTCATGTAAAGTGGTCTTGTTCAAGAACACAACACAGTGGTCTTGACCGGGGCTCGAACTCGCGACCCTAGGATTACGAGTCGAACACGCTAACCGCTTGGCCACTGTGCCGCCGACAAAACATTTTATTTTATTCTCTATGTCCTACTAAATTTACTTTGAAGTTCAGGGGCCGGTTGTTTGAAAGCCAGTTAACTTTAACCCGGGGTTAACTCCTAACAAAACCTATTGGTTGTCATGGCAATTAACCCTGGATTAGTGCTAATCATCTTTTGAACAACTGGGCCCTGATGTTTGAATATTATCCATGTTTTGAGCTCGGTTTTGCCTGCCTGTTTTTCATTTTAGTCTCAGACATCTTATTTTTCAAAGTTTTTCGCGGGAGGATGACCTTGGATTCCCCTAAGGCGCCCGTTTGGCCAATCTCCTCGTTCAATCGCGTCCTCCCCCCCAAAAAAACCCTGGCTACGGGCCTGGGGCCGATTGTTCGAAAGTTGATTAACTTTAAACCAGGGTGAACTCTTAACAAAACTTAATGTTTGTCATGGTAATTAACCCTAGATTGGGGAGCTAATCGTCTTTTGAACAACTTGGCCAGGGTTATAAAAGTGTATATGTATAACGGTATCTCATGCAAACACACAGAGAGACGCTATTCGTGGCATGGATAAATCGCAACTAAAGGAAATAGCAAAAGGCTTCAAAAAGACCAGTACAAGAGACCTGAAGAAGATTCTGGAAAGCGTAGATTCCACACAGCTTGGAGACATTTTTGAGGAATTTGTAAGTCCTTATAATAATTGGTTTTTAAGTAAATGAAAGACTGAACTTCACACAGGTCTAACAACGCTTTCAAAAATGTTACGGTTTAGATGGCGTGATTTCTTCGCAATTCTGGCACGCGCGGTATGACGAATGGGAAAAACTCGTACTCGTATTCGTTGTCGAATACGAAGCTCTCAATTAAGAATCGTTTTCCCACCGGTGGAAGCGGCATCAAAGTAATAAAATCGGTATCAACACACGAACCCATAGAACTGTATCCCCACCAGTTAGGGAGTGTAGGGATATCAATTTTGTCAGTTTATATAACAAAAAATTTTGTTCTGCTTCGTTCATAAACTATTACACGACAAGGTTTTTAAAACTTCAAGTCTTCACTTGCCCTTTTTCTTGTCGTCCTTGTTCTTATTTTGTGCTCAAGACGATCAAGTACAAAAACGAAGCTTGAAAAACAAAGCAGGATCTCAAAGGGACTCCAATTTAAATCTCCCCAGCATTTACGGCTGCATTTTTTCTACCTGAACAGAGCAATAGCAGCGAAGGACTATCCTTTGGCCAGAGAGAGGCGTTTGTGGAACACATGAAGCATAGCAAAGGCAAAGACCCCTCCAAGTGGACAAAGGATGACGTGAAAAAGATGGGTAGCCTTATCACCGGGTTTGCGCCTGGAGACCTTAAAAAGCTCGGGCGTAACAAAGAAAACTTTCAGGCTAGGTACGATGCACCATTATCAAGTAAAAGTACTACAAGGAAACGAGAAACACTTTTTTTCGTCGTTGTAATTGTCATTAGTATTGCAATGGTTGTCATTGCCATTAATAGACTTAAAGCACCAGAAACCCATGATGCCACGGAGGCCAACCGGAAATAGAATAAATATTAGTATTTTTCGCGTAATTGCACACGTCATGCGGTCGTGGTGATCGTCACGGAGGTGGACAACGTCTTTGCGGCCTCTGTGACGATCACCATGGCCGCATGACGTGTGCAAGTATGCATCAACTACTGATGCTTGACTTCCGGTTGGCCTCCGTGGAAACACGAACGTCGGTGCTTAAGGTCTCTAATATTACCATCTAATGATAAAAATCTGGGATAAAACACGACGTTTCGTCAGTCCTGCTGTCATTATCAAGTGAAAATGAATAATCAATGTTTGTAAATATATGTAAAATGTAAACAATAAAAGATACTCACTAAGGAATGTACAAAAAAGCGTTGTAAATTATTAAAAATGTAAACAGTAATAGATAACCACTGAGGAATATTCAAAAATGCAGTAACAATAAACAAGAACAATAAAACCTAGAGTTAAATACTGTTAAATAAAAACCTTCGCGCGAATTGAGTCGGACTGA
>JAOBAT010084085.1:0-31558 GCA_026413305.1 Hydrozoanthus tunicans
GACTGTGGAACACTCTATCCGAAGAAATGAACCTAAGTACAAATGAACTCAAATTGTTTAAAGATACCTTACTAAAATACTATATTTCCGCCCTAGATCACTACAATTGTTCCGACCCACGCACTTTTAAATCTATCTGTCTTAAATGTAACAAGTCTCGGTCCGCAGTAATTGGTATAAAACTGTTGCGGCTCCCCTGCCCTAGCTGGCGAAGCTAATAAATAAAAAAAATAAATAAATAAAAAAAAAAACTATAAAAAAAAGTGAACCTGAAATTTACTTCACATCATAACAAAATAATTAATAACCTTATGCTGAACCGAGGCAAGAAAAAAGAAAGCAGACTTAAAAAAACTAATAATGCAGCAACAACTTTTATCAACAATGAAGCCCCTGTTTACATAAACTTTTCAGCGATGTATTTCAAAATGAAGATCTCTGTGTCCAAGATTTAGAAGTAACCTAATTATTGATGCATACTGTGTTAGTTGGAAAAGTTCATGGCTTGTATGTTTCTTCATAATTTCGTACAAAGTTGCTCAAGTAAAAAAATGCTTGTATTTTGATTTCATAAATTTGGTGCATTCTTATCAACTCTATGGATAAAAATTTCAGAAATTTTTTGCTGGGGAGCATGCCCCCAGACCCCCGCTCAGCTAAGCACTTATTCATACACTGCTTTGATTAACATAATTATGTCAAGGCTGGTGCATAAACATAATTCATACAGATCTCGACCAAACTACCAAGCTATATATCAATCCCTATTTCCTCCCTCAAGGTAATTTTTCAAGGTATTGATCCCTGAGATTTTAAAGGTTCTGTGCATTTCCCTTAGCTTACTAAGCAGCATTTCCCAAATATACCTACTATACTAGTCTGGGGATAAAACCCAAAATACCGCAATGCATAAACCCTAACAAGTTCTAAACTGTTCAGTAGTCTTCAATTTTCCACTTTTCTATGTGTTATACATGTAAAGTTACCTTTTGAATGATTAAAACACTTTGCAATTGTATTTTGTTTTCGTCTTGTTATTTCATTCAAAGATTTCCTGAAAAAGAAGATCGAATTATTCAGCCTGCGACTTTATATTCTTCACTCATCTAAGTTATAAGATTTCTGAAAACAAATTTAAAGGCATGGCAAAGTTTGCTCATTTCTACAAGTTTTCTATGGTTATTGTAAGTGTTTTTTAAGTAGCTGGTCTAACATTGTCTAAAGATACCAACAACACGCACACAATATTATTGTTGCAATCTATAAAATCTGTTCCAATGTTGCAGCTTTAAACTAATAAAAGCTATGATAAACAAAACTAATTTTAACTTACGATCTTGCAAACAGCAAAGAAGCAAGGAAGAAGATCATCCATTTGTGGATCGCTGGTGTGAAACCAAGTCACCAGCCTAATTCCCTTCCACTGTTTTTCTGGTTCAGACCACAACCTGATTATTGGACAAGTACTGCTTAGTTCTCTCATAGGAGCATCACAAACTAAATAAAGTTAAAGGAAATTGCTGTTTTTTCTCACAACCATCAAATTGTTTCACATTTTAAAAATAGAAATAATAAGCTTTTTATTTTGAGAAACAATATTCACCACAACAATAAAAACTTAAGTCGGCTTTTCATTTCTTGTTAGCCAGCTCAGAAATGCCTGTCAGCAGTTGTGGGGGTTATTAGGCAAAGCACATTCGGCAGCCTGTGTAAAGTGAGCAAGAATGTAGTATAAAGAAAGCTTGGAATACTGTAAACATTCTCCCCACCGCTAACATCATAAATACCCACTAACACAGTTTTTGGCACCTGCGATGTCTTACAAGAAAACTAATGGAAAAACACTAAACTATTACCCAGCATTTCATGGCAACCGACAAAAAATGAAACTAATAATTACACTTAGATAATTTTCAAGTTAGCCACTTGTAATTGTTTTTTGACTTTGGTTGTCCTATAAGTAAGTAGGTTTTAAGATCAAGTGGATCGGTGACAGCTAAAACAACTGGTACTTAAAGTCCCTATCTAGGTTATTTTTTTAAGTTCCAGATGAAAAGTAATTTTTGAAAATAAAACCTTTTCTCGCCGTTCCTGTTACATTTTTAGACTTAAAGCGTTCAATGATAACGGAGGCATATGACGTAGCACGAGGCATGAAGCAGTAAAGATCTTTTTTATCTCAAAAATTCAATTCTGGCTACAGTGGTCACATTGTTATAACTTTAATCAATGCACTATTCCTTTGAAATTGATTTAAATAAAAATATAGAATTTTTTAACAGAAATGTCAGAAATTTTTTAACAAAAACCACATACCGGTAACTCACTGCTACTACGTCACAGGTTACCAGTCCCAGGCCTGCTCGGTCAAAATTGACATTCCAATCTTTTTTTGATTAAAAAGCATACTTAGACGTAGAAATTTTCTATGGTTATTCGAATTTTGAGTTCATAGGTGAGAACAGTTTTAATCCAAAGAGTAAAAAAATAAGCTTGATAGGGACTTTAAACAAGATTATTCTATACTCATGGGTATCAGATAAGGTTATGGTACAGTTTGAATAAGTATTTTAAAGTACAGTTTGAATAGGTATTTTAAAGTACAATTATCACTTTTTCGCTTGTGTTGGAAAGAACAGTTGTTTGAAAGTATGAGTAATTATGGAGGTATGTAACTCTCTTTAGTCAAAACTTATCACAGAAAGTAAAATGGTGTGTTAACTGTTTTTTATAAGCACTTTTCTAGAAACAATTTTTTGCACTAAGCAAAGCTTTAAAAAAGGTTCCAACTACAGCAGATTTTGTTTCATTATTGCCGATATTTGGCATGGCAGCGATGGTATAATATCTGAGCTTCAAAGCAGTGTCAGGAAATTTTGAAACTCAACTTAGGTTTTTCTTATTGGATGATTCATCCGAAAAACTCCTTTACATGAAACAAAATAATTCCAAGAATGGGCTATAAAACAAGAATGTCAAAGTGTATAAAAATGACACTAACACCATTTTGGCAAGAGGAAAAAATGACAGCAGAGGGTAATTATGCTCGCAAACCAACAGACTTGGAACTTAGCAGGAAAACATTTTGTCACAAACAAAATGCTCAATGTTGCTGACAAAGACAAAAAATAAAAGTGTGATTTAAACCATCTTATAGGAAATTATAATAATGATAGTGCTATATAGGTTTAGAGGTGTTTGATGCATAGTAAAAGAATTTTGGATAGATTAGTAAAAACATCTCTCAAACATGTACTCCTAGTGTAAAACTATGGATAATGCCAAGTCGCAATGTTAACCATTATCAAAACAAGTATAGGTGTGTAACGATAAAAATTAATGAATAATTATTTACAGTAAAAAGAAAGTGTTACTGTATTTCATATCAAGTATATCAATTATTCAGTGTGATAAAACCACTGGATATTGTTTACTGTATTTGTTCATGGGCGGCAAAGCCAGGGAGGGGGGGGGGTGGCACTGGTCCCCCAAATAATTTTGTGGCCGAATAGTTTTCTGACTAACAAAGCAACTTTTGAAAAGGAAATTCAGATTTTATGAATTAAGTACTCAATATATCACAGAGTTCATCATACTCAATAACTATTAATTTTTGTTCATCTTTTTCAAACTTTTTTGATTTCCACTGTGTGCCCCCAAAATAAAATCTTGCTTCTGCTGCTATGTTGTTCAAGTTTAAGTATTCCACTTTTTATCAGCAGGAAGGACAATAAATTTGTCTGTCTATCTACATGATATATCATATAAACACCCTTTTGAAGAAAGGTCCTAACCCTAAGGTATGACCCAACAGAATTATGGGTATTAGGACCATTACTTTTCATTAGCCAGTTTCATTGCCAACTTTTTGAGGGGGCAAACTGACAAAAGGTTTAGAAATGCTGCACTTTTTCCAAAAGGTACAATCATAAAGATGTACCAAGTCAATGAGCACATGTTGGTCTCTCATTACTCTATTGGGCCATCTGGGTCAACCTTTCTTTGTGAAGGTGTTTATGTAGTTTTACAGAAAAATTTGATAATTGATCAAACCTTCAGGTTCTGAGCCTCGCTTTGCATTTTCTTCCTCTCGTGTTTCCTTGTTTTGTCTTTCTCAGTCCTTAAAAACACCAATTAATACCCTAGTCAAGCTACTTTCCTAAGAGGAACACGAAAAGCATTTTTGAAAAAAGGTGTCACTAGTACCAGGCGTATCTGAGTAAGCCCCCACCCCCTGCAGCAATACGTTATGGGTAAGAGTTACAAGTTAATAGAAAAATTTTGGGGGTGTGCACTTACTTGAGCAATTAATGTACCTTCTGTTATAAAAAGAATTATTTGATTTCCAAAATATTACACTGACACATAAAAAGGTATCTCGCTGAAACCTAAACACAAATGAAAAATTTCAAATTATGATCACTCACTCTTTCTGAATCACTAAATAAATGAATGTAAGTGTTACTCTTTATGAACCTGATTGCTGATTGCTATTCGGGCAGAAAAACATGCAACACAACTCACAAGATATTTCAAGTTTCAAATGCAATAAAGGCCACTCTGCTTTGAGAAATTAAATTTGATCCCTGTTCTGACCAGTTTTAAAATTTGGCCTTGATCATGTTTGTTACAGAAAAAACTACTTTTATCGACTGCTCACGACAATTTCTTTTTCCTTGCTTTTTACAAAGTTCCCATATGAATAAGCATCATGATGATAAAAATACATATAACGTAAGGTGTCAGTGTGGGAAGTCTTTATATCAAAATTTATAGAATAAGAAAAATAATGATTATTAAAAACTTTTTTTTTTTTGTGTCCCCCACTAAAAAAAAAGTACAAAATAATAATTATTACCAGCTGGGATGCTAAAGAAAAAATTTAAAATGTTCATAAATGTCGCCTCTGCAACTAGGCCTTCCTTATCTACTCTGGTTTGTACTCAAGGAAGTTAAACCAACAGTCTCAACCTCTGAAGTACAGAACATAGATAAACACTCTTGTTAACCAATAATTGAATGGCCTATTGCAAATACAAAGTAAGTGACTTTGTATGAAATGCTTAATTCTCCCAACAGTAACATGAAGAGAAAATAGGGATAATGTATGGAGAATTGAGAACTTGATCAAAAGTCATTTAAAAATTCATTTTTGTCTGGTGCGAAAACAACATGACTTTGTATGAAATGCTGAATTCTCCCAAAGGTTATGAAGAGATACTGTGAATGTGGGGAGAATTGAGAACTTCATCAAAAGTCAGTTTTGCACTCAACCCTTCAATTGAAGGGTCTAGAGCAAAAACAATGTAATGACTTTTGATGAGGTTCTTAATTCTCCCTACATTATCTTTGTTATCTCTTGATAACCATTGGGAGATTTTAGTGTTTCATAGAAAGTCACTCAAACCATTTTTGCACTTGGCCTGTCAATTTTGTGAATTTTTCACTAGAAACCTCAGATCGAGGGCCTGCGCATGCCGACCTTAGTGAGATGCTTAACACAAAACCGGAAGAGTTAGTTGTAAGTTTTTTTTAAAAAAAAGCAAAACATAATAGATGTAGGTAGGTGCCACTATAGAGCAACAAATGGAAAATGTGGGTAATGCTTGCAAGTGCTAATAAAAATTAACAATGTATTAGTATAAGAATTTCTGAGAGATATTCAAACTTAAACTTGAAATTCAGTTGAAAAGTGAAATGTTCAGTGAGAGATATTTACATATCAAAGGTGGAAATCATAATATGCACTGTTATCTGATCAAATCACTACCTTTTTTTATTTGAAAATTAATTTGCAAATTTTGAACATCAACTAAAAACTGCCTTAGTTTTGTCAAACTTATCATTTAACTGGATTTGAATCAACTTCACAGTTTTCTAAAAGTTTTTTTCAAACATCTTAAAAGATGTTTCAACCAAAAATATCTTAAAGGGAAACTCGACTTCAAAACTTTTTTGGGAATCCAGGGACATACTAACTAAATTCCCTTAGTATTATACTGCAAAAAGGGGGTAAAACAAAGCCAGTCAATCCCAAGTGTCAGCTCTTTTGCTTGTTTGGACTTTTGTTACTTCATTCCTCTTTTTATAAAATCATCCAATAACAAAACAGTATAAAAAACTGTTTTTAACCCATTCAGCCCCAGTTTTTAGTAACTTGATACCCATCTATCAGTCAATGAAAATGCTTTCAATGACAGAAACACAAAAAGTAAAGTAAAGTGGGGCACTCAAATAGCGCCCTTTCCGTATCAATGCTCAAAGGTGCTTTACAATGATCAGCATACCCTGTGCAGACTGGAAGCAAATAATCATTGGCACATTTGGTGGCAATTTCAAAGTGGTTCATATATGCTCGTACTCATTTACCAACCCCAGAGGGATGGAAAGCTGAATAGCCTTTAAAAAGCAAGAAAGGTCGCCCAAATATTCAACCCTCGACCCAGCCGGGGATCGAACCAGGGACGTCAGGATTAGGAGGCAGAGATCTTACCACTGCACCAACCCCTCCGCTATCGAGAGACAATTCTGGTTTTTTGGAATTTCTGAAGCAAGCACAAAGAAAGATGGGTTAGTGACTATCGAAGTGAACAAACTGCCAATGTTGATGAAGCCCTTCCAGACTTGATGAATATACAATTCTAATTAGGAAACTTGATAACCACTTCATACCAAAACAGTCAAAGCTCTCTTAAGCAGCCACCCTCTGGGAATAGCTTGGTGGCCACTTAGTAGAGGTGGCCTCTTAATAGAGGTTCATAAAAAACCAGCCTTAGGGAGTGGTCAATTGTTTGTTTATTGGTTTTAATACCCTCAAATAACAAAAGTCTTTTTAGAAGGCTACCAACAAGTCAGCAAAACGAAAGATTCTTTGCTTAACTGTTCTCTTGAAAACTGACACTATTTCCTTGTAAAACGATATTCTTACTCAAAATAAAGAAAGTGATTTTGCTTATCATGACTCCTGTATCATATTTTACCTGACATGGTAAATATACATACAAAAATGCTATTTCGGACCATTTCGAGACTTTGAGAAGCGGCCGTTTAATAGAGGGTGGCCACTTAGTGGAAGGCTGTTATATAGACTGAGGTTCAACTGTACACGATTTCAATTGTCAGAGCAAACTAAAACAAATAAGTGGAGAACAACTAGTCAACTATTACAATTGGATGCACACCATGACATCATCGGGGATCACTTGATAGTGTTAAACAATAAGATTCACACTATAAGACAAAACTGGGATCATTACAGAATTTTAACAGAAACAGCCCTTTATTAACAGACAGAAGAACAAGGTTGAAAAATCAACTAAAAAAGATGAAAATGAGGGAACAGAGACAGCCAATGTAAAAACTATTCTGCACAGAAAAAGCGACCTATTGGTTTCTGAAAATAATTATAACATATGTTGGAGATGTGGCCGTTCAAACTCCCATGTCACCTGCCCCGTGATAGGAGTTCTTTGCAACCAGGAGGACGAACAAAACAAACAAGATTTGTACAAGCACTGTAAAGCACTTAAACAGGAGAATCAACAAGATTAACTAAACAGCATAGAGCAACATCAACAACAACGATTCAATAGAATCAGATGAGCAATGCGTGACGAAAAGGAATAACAATCGACATCCTGATGATAATTGATGCAGTTCAGAAGCAACAATGGGTGCCGCATCTGCTCACACACCCATTAAAGAAACATTTTGAGTATCTGTCACCAACCACATTATTGAACCAATACCAGAACACAAAGGCATATCTGGTGTTCACTTCTTAATTGTCCAACTAAAGCCCAAATACCCAAAGACATACAAGCCTGTTTAGATCTTAGGCTTGTAAACAAACCCACGCTGCCAACACATCAAGTACAAGCGCCAATTACTGAGGATTTCATTCAAGAGTTCAAGGAATGAAAAAGTGTTTAGCAAACTTGATCTTAAAATTAGAGCCACAGCTATCATCAATTTGAAAATCACAAAAATAACTTTTTCCGCACTGTGGGGAAATTTTCACTACAAATGATTTGCTTTTAGCGGATTAAATAGCCAAGATTTAATTGATTCAGAAATTGCCAAAGTGATATCCCATATCCCACACATTCTCAACAATAGAGATAACATCAGACAGACTATGACCATGCCCTGACAAAATCAAGACATTGAAAGATGGTGAACCGCTTAAAACAAAAGAGAAACTTGTACCTTATTTTGTAAATGCTTGCATACTCGTCCAGTACACAAATATTTCTCAAACCGATACGAGTCTCTAGAAGGACTGACATGAGACAAGTCAAAATTCAAATGGACCAGAGAACAACAGACAGCTTTTGTTGACCTCAAAGACGCCATTACGTCAGCACCACTTCTTGTGCCACACTAGTACTACCAAGATAAACAATTTACCCTTTCATCTGTGATGGCAAGTAGAGCTGGACTTCTTCAGAAAACACAACATGGTTACCAACCAGTCCACTATCTGAGCTGACCCTCACAAGCACAAAATCAAGGTACTCCCAAATTGAGTAAGAACCCCTGGCAGTTGAATTCCCTATGTCAAGACTGCAAATGTAACGGTCGGTGGAAAACAGTTTCAGACTGCCACAGATCAAAAGCCTCTACTACTCGTTTTTAAACAATCCTCAAGTCAAACTTTCACCAGGGATAGAGCGCATCATAAAGAAAATGAAAAATTTAGACTTCAGCATGATTCACATCCCCAGAAAAGTGAATGTGATAGATTACATGTCATGCCAATGTTCCAGTTAACACAGAAACAAGAACAGTGAAAGAATATATGAAAAATCACACAAACAGACCAAACAACATTCCTCAAGGAAGAAGCAAAAGAAACAAAACCTGATGAAGAGCTTTAAAAACAAGCAGGGAGCCATTCAAACAGGACAAACAGATCCTTAATTAAACCCTATAGATGTACATTGACCTGCAGGCTGAGTTTTGCGGAACAGACAAGGTCATCCTACAACTAAGTAAGACGTAACCATCCATAAATCTATGCAAAAAGCATCATCAACACCATTCACAATCATCAACACCATCCACAATCTTCAACACCCTCCACAATCATCAACATCATCCACAATCATCAATACCATCCACAATCATCAACACCATCCACAATCATCAACACCATCCACAATCATCAATACCATCCACAATCATCAACACCATCCACAATCATCAACACCATCCACAATCATCAACACCATCCACAATCATCAATACCATCCACAATCATCAATACCATCCACAATCATCAACACCATCCACAATCATCAACACCATCCGCAATCATCAACACCATCCGTAATCATCAACACCATCCACAATCATCAACACCATCCACAATTATCAACACCATCCACAATCATCAACACCATCCACAATCAAGGCTGTTAATTTCATGGTTTATGGAAAAAGAAAGAAACGATCGAACAACAATAGGTTTACGCTGATAAGAGCTATTGTGGACATGTAAATAATAGACAAGGATATATTTTACTGTTTTAACAGTACTAGTCTTAATTATATTCATTGTATTTTTAGCCCTTTAATTCAGTTCACTCTGCAATGTGGCAAACAAACTGTATTTTTCCAACATAAATACTGCTGGCCCAGAATGAACACTGAAATTGAAACAATTGTAGAGAACTGTTTGCAATGCCAAGTTGTTACCCAACCAAACCACTACAACCAATCAAAATGACAGAACTCCGAACCTGACCATGGAGTGTTGTAGAGATAGATTTTTGTGGACCTTTCCCAAACAACCATGTCAGCAAGGGAGTGGCCAAGCGGTAAGCATGTTTGGCTCATAATCCTAAGGTCTTGCCCCACCAGACCACTGTGTTGTGTCCTTGAAAAAGACACTTTACCCGACTTTGTTCCAGTTAACTCAGCTGTATAAATGAGTACCAGTTCTGCTGGGACCTAACCTGTGATAGATTAGTGTTCTGTCCAGGAGGAGTCAAAGACTCTCATCTGCTGAACACTACGGAAACTGGAGATAAACGCCGGCCTAATGGGCAATGGGCTCAAGAAAGGATTTAGCCTTTTTCCCCCAAATGACCAACTTGCCCTACTGATCACAGAAAAACCCTCTAGATATCCTGAAGCAGAAAGCAATCACTGTACAAGCTTAGAAACAATAAAAAAAAAAACTTAGAAGAGTTTTTGCAACACATGGAGTTCCTAAAATTGTCCAAACCAACAATGGAACCCAGTTTAACTCCCACACACTCGCAGACTTTGCCTTCAGGAACTCTTTTTCAAACATATTCCCATCATTCCTGTTCAACCCAAAGCATGAGGACAAGCTGGACGATTCAACTGTTGCAAACTACAAAGGCACCAATGAACAAAAGGCAGTATATGACATGCTTCAGGTGTAAAGCACACAACATCCAGCAAGACTCCCTATGAGCTACTGACGAGCTGACAAGTGTGCACTAATCTTGATTATTTCTCTAAAAATGCACATGACCAAAACCAAGAAATACATTTGCCTTAAGAATACAATTACAAACAGAAGATCAAAGAACTGTCATCACAACCGACACTGTCCCTCAAAGGAGCACAAGTTATGCAAAGGTGATGCAGTTGAGGTAAAATGAAAAAGCAAATTGAAAAGAGTAAATGAATCGCAAATCAAAGGCACAGCTTAAAAAGATTAATGAAAGATATGCAGGGTTGTATCAAAATTTAAACAACTGAACACATTCAAATCAGCAGTATAACAGAAAGAAGTGATAGTGCAAGCGAAACCAGCAACCCCCTGCAATGCAGCCTCACTTAGTAGAGAAACCAAAGCCAGAACAACAACAAGTCTGACTCGGCCAAATCAAGTACTACAACAAGAGCAAGTACAGCCACCACTCAGATGATCCGAAAGGCAATGAGCACCAACAGGAGAAGGAAATACAGCAGCGGCAGATATAGGATTTCAAAAAGGAGGTGGATATATAATATGGCTTTGAGTGTTTAATGCCTTACAACCGACCATGTTTTAGACATATTCTTTACGCATCAATAACAGTATTTCACAGGCCCTGAAGTTGTTGATTTATCTGTAAACTTGCGAAGTGAATATTTGCTGGTTTTGTCGATGCTCAAGGACAAACTATAGATAAATTGTATCTTTTTTTTTTTTTTTTGTAATGTAAAATGGGGGAACCATGGAAATCCGTCCTTTAAACCCCACCCTCCTCCCCCTGTATCTACCCCAGTACAGGGACTATACTTCATAAACAGAAACTGAAAGAAAGGACTGAAAGAACATCTGAACATTCTTGAATGACATGACACTTGTCTTAAACGAATGACACAGAGACTTATTCACTCACTACACACAACTTTTTATCAGCTTTTTAGAGAAATATGTGCAATGATCAGATTAATGAGCAAACATAAATATAAAACAATACTATTGATTAGTAAGTATTACTAGTTATACCCAGCAAACAATGACTGATCTGTAGTTTTGATTACTTGCTGATCACTATCTGAAAAGGGAGGGATGTTGTTACTAGATACCTATATCAACCATGTATTAATATATTATGATCTAACCATTTGAGTAGTAATAATAAAGACACAGATCGATTAACATATGTACATAGATCATTACACTGCTATTGATGTTCTGTTTTTGACAACATCAATATGTTCATTACTTTAATAAAAAATCGCATCGTGTCACTTCAACTTGACAGCTGCGACGCCGTGTTTTTCTTAAATTATGAACCTTCTTGCTTAATAAAAGTTGTTGTAAAACCTATGACGCTGTGATTAAAAGAGGTTGAGGACTTAGTGAATTCCTTGCATTTCGTTTGTCAATTTCCAAAAACGATGAAATTAAACAAAACATAAAGTCGCGCGCAAACTAAAAGTCGAACACATGACCAATTTTACTGACGAGGTACCAGAGACTCCCATAAAAACTATAAGGTAAACATAAAAATTCATTTACAAAACTAGATTAGGTTAAAAGATACTTAAAAATGTCTAACCTGACCCAAGTTGAGCTAGCTTCCCTTGTAACTCTCTACTACTCGCCATCTTGTTCTGTCACACATATTAGCACCCAGTGAACGAGCGAACTTTTTGAATCTCGTGTCCAGGCTTCGGAAATTTTTGTTCGCTTCACCACAGGCAGCCCAGGCTGAGTGAATCGTCTGTACAACACAACCTCGTTCCCAGGGCTTTTCCTTAGAGTTTCTAGGGAAAAGCCCTGGGAACTAGGTTGTGTACAACAGCGATTTGTATGAAGTAACGGATGAAAATTGTTATATTTCTATATCTAGGGGCCCTCTTTCTTTTTTCGTTTTCTTTCAGGACAACATATAGTGTACAATATATAGTGTACAGTGGGGCCAATTGTTCGGTCATAATCATACCTACAAGGCAACAGTTGTTTATAAATGTTTTTACACCCAAAAAAATGCAGGCAGCCCTTTTCTGCAGAAGAAAAATTATTTTAAAATTGTCTTTGTGTTTGTGTTGTGACATTTGTTTGGTATTTTTAGCCTTTGTAGAGGAGGAAAGAGCTTGCGGAGGAAGGGGGAAGGGGGAAGTTGGCTGGAGGAAAGTGGTTACCAAGGGGGGAAAGCTTGCCGGCAGCGAGGGGGAAAAACTTGGTGGGGGGATACAATTTGCAGAAGAGCTTGTCCGTGAGAGAAAGAGCTTCAGCTCTACTTTTCGCCCCAGGATTTTCCTTTGGATAGTTTGAGCGTAAGAAAAAACAGAAATTAAGCGCAAACAGAATACGAGAACTCATACAGTGCTTCAAAGAATCTAACCTGAACTCTCCCTAAATAATTCTGCAAAGTTACCAACAACGCCCGGATACGCGAAGGTTATTTTCGAAGAAAATCTTAATTTATTCTTTAAATGTAGCATTGAGCTAGTTTCTAAGTTATCTAACGATGTAGTAATTTCTTGGAATACTTCGCTCTTCTACTTAAATGAAGCTTTAAGATAGATTTACTGAAGTTATATAACGATCTAGTAAGTTGTTATAGTATATAGCTTTTAGCTAGATACACTAATTTACTGATTTTTTAGACTAAAACGCCATCCTACACTTTTGTAGCATTAAGCTAGATTTACTAACTTATCTAACGATGAAGTTATTTGTTATATGTCGTTATTCTACTGATTTTGAAACATTGAGCTTGATTTTCTAATTTATGCGACGATGTACAAATGTTTTAGACTAAATAGCCATTCTACACTTTTTACTGATATCTAATGATGAAGTAATTTCTTATATGTCACTATTCTACTTTAATGTAGCTTCTTGCTAGATTTACTATAGCTAAGTTATCTAACGATGTACTAGTTTTTCATATTTCGTTATTCTACAAATTTATAGCATTGAGCTAGATTTACTAAGTTATCTAACGATATACTAATTTTGATAATCTATCGTTCTTCTACATATTTATAGCACCGAGCTAGATTTACTAAGTTATCTAACGATGTATTAATTTTTTCATGTCGTTATTCTACAACTTTATAACATCGAGCGAGATCAGTACTAAGTTATCTAACGATGTACTAACCTTTCATATTGTACGTGTTGCTTTTCTACAATTTTATAGCATCGAGTTAGATTTACTAAGTTATCTAACGATTACTAATTTTTCAGTCTGTCGTTATTCTACAACTTTATAGCACTGAGCTAGATTTACTAAGTTATCTAACGATATACTAATTTTGATAATCTATCGTTCTTCTACATATTTATAGCACCGAGCTAGATTTACTAAGTTATCTAACGATGTATTAATTTTTTCATATGTCGTCATTCTACAATTTTATAGCATTGAGCTAGATTTACTAAGTTATCTAATGATGTATTAATTTTTTCATGTCGTTATTCTACAATTTTATGGCATTGAGCTAGATTTACTAAGTTAATTAACAAAGTCTAAATTTTTCATAATATGTCGTTATTCTACAATTTCGTAGCATTGAACTAGATTACTAAGTTATCTAACGATGTAGTAATTTCTTGGAATACTTCCCCCACTACTTAAATGCAACTTTAAGCTAGATTTACTGAAGTTATGTAACGATCTAGTAAGTTATTATAGTATATAGCTTTGAGCTAGATACACTAAATTATCTAACGATCTAGCAAGTTCTTGTAAGAGGCTTACTATTTTGTCCAATGATGTAGTAAGTTTTAGACTTACTTATCTTAAGACAAAGCCCGTTCTTAGAGCTTACTTGTTCTACCTTAATGTTGCTATGAACTATGATTTGATTATTTGTCTAACAATGTAACCAGTTCTTAGTAATAATGCTACTCTCTCTATTCTTACTTCGACTAAATTGAATAACCAAACATTCCTAAAGCTAAATAAACGTGAATTCTTTTTGTGAAAGCCACAGTAGTTAAGTAATTTCAAATCCTACCAATAAACGAGCCACTGAACCTTCTTCCGGTAAACAGCAATGTTTTCTAAAATGTAGTTGACTGGTTATGCACTACAAACGGGTAATACAAAGAATTTACAAGGATGCTTTGTTTAGGAACAGGCGTATAGCTCAGCTGGTTAGTGCACGGCCTTCATGCAGAGCTAGAGGTCCCCAGTTCGATTCCCGGTGACTGCAGGTCTGTTTCGACTTTCTTCTGATCAGTGTAGCTGTAGCTTTGAATACCCGTAAAACGGAGCACTGACAGAGGGAGAGGGTAAAGGGCGCACCGTCGGCTTCCATTGATACCAGCACTCTCTGAGAGCTGAAAGAACTACTGACGTTAAATAACGATACCTTTACCTTTACCTTTTTTACCTTTAGGTTGAACGAACCGTGAACCTGCACATTCTTTGTTGCAGATGATTATAGGGAGAATGTTTTGACTGGCTACTTGTTGATTCGCATTCAAGAGCAGCCAAACATAAAAAAAAGCAAACAGAGACGTACGTAACACGCTGGTTACATAACCGGTCAGTCTATAGACCTTTTTGACCAATGGCGGCCATTTCAACGTTCCTTTGTCTACATTCTACTAAGAGTAAAAACATCAGAATATGTTACTAGAAGTTAGGCTAGCGAGGCTTACTTAAATGTTAACAAAAGAACTGTAAAATAGAAAGGCTTAAAACTAGGTAAGACACTTGACATCTTTACAGAACAAATACAAAGAAACTGAAAAACAACCCACAATTCTGGGTGCGCACCTACACAGTCTAGCTCGTTATTTAATCATGAAACTACTGCGTGGTTTAAGAAATCTGTATCTTAAACCACTCCTACTGTCTAACGGGTAAATCTGGATAAGTTCAATTTTCGTTCCCATATCGAATTTTGATACGTTTCGACGAACGAAAAAGTTCCAAAGTTGGTCGTCCGTCTTTAGTGCTGTGCCGAACCGTGACATTCCACTCATGAATGTCACCTGCAGTAGTTTGGTAGAGCATCGTGCCTGTGAAACCAAACTTCTCATTTTTTGCGGGCATTTTTCCTTGCCGAACCTGTTCTAAAGCTACTGCTGTTGTCCGAGGGGCGGAACCTGGGTCGAGAAATACAAGAGTAAAACAGTTTTATTGGCTTATGGTTAAAACAAAGAAAATCGTCTTTTTTTTCTCTTTGTTTGAAACAGGAGGAAAGGGCGAGTACACTCAAGAACACCCAGCACTAGAAAAAGGTGAGTTCACTCAAAAACATCCAGCACCAGTAAATGGCGAGTACACTCAACAACATCCAGCATTTAACAAATGGCGAGTACACTCAAGAACATCCAGCACTTAAAAAATGGCGAGTACACTCAAGAACATCCAGCTCTTAGGAAATGGCGAGTACACTCAACAACATCCAGCACTAGCAAGTTGGGTGTACACTCAAGAACATCCAGCTCTTAGGAAATGGCGAGTACACTCGACAACACCCAGCACTAGCAAGTTGGGTGTACACTCAAAGAACATTCAGCACTTAAGAAATGGCGAGTACACTCAAGAACATCTAGCACTAGGATATTGCGAGATTTTAGAACATCCAGCATCAAGGAATGTTCTGATCATTCCCTAAGTGTACTGTACGGAGCACGATCCAAGCCTTTTTTATTTGAAAAAAAGTTTAGCTTACCAATAGGATCTCCTCTGCCTGTAATTATTTTGTTGAAGTCTTCTAAAGCAACCTTCCATGCCGATCGACCAGCTTTGCATGGTTTTTCGTAAATGTAAGCTTTAGGGCCCTTTCTTTCCAAACCCGTTCGATCTGCTTCGCTCAAACCAATTTTGCTTGCAATCTTCTGCCGGATTGTTTGAAATGATTCCCCTCCGTTTCCACCATTATTGCCGCCTCCTGCAAAATAAAAATAAAATGGAGCTCCATAAAACCAAATGCCAAATTTGATATACTCAACACCTTTGAAACAAACTCCTCATTTTGACCAAAGTTGATTTTAAAACTAACATGGTGGTAATTTTAAATCAGCTGGGGGTCACGTGACGTTTTCTGAATAGATTCATAAAAGTAAAATAAATGATACACATGAAGCAAAAGAGGGCAAAGTTTTCAAAATGAATCTTCGTAAAAAAATATAAACTACTCAATTTGAAGGACGCAAGAACTTTATCGCTTAACTACTTTGCCTGTATGGTGCGATGACTATTTGGCTTCTCGCGCGGCTCTGTAATTGATTTTTAACTTAACTTGACGTTTAATTTAAAAAGCACTGGCTGCTGCGGTTTTCTTAAAAAATACAAGGAAAACGGCCGCGAAGATAATATACCTCCAAGGGATGGGCCATCTTGACCTCCACGGTCATGTTTGCTTCCGCCGTTACGAGCAGGTGCTGCAGGGTTTCTGCTGTCAAAACACTTGGGGTGAAATGCTTTCGGTTGTACTCGCTCAACTTCAGCATAACGTTTCAGCGATACAGATGTAAGAGGAATCTTGCCGAGGCTTCGGGAAAAGGAACCGATGTTAAGGTCAACTTTACATGGCATTGGCGCAAGTAAAACCCCTCCGTAAGTCAGGGATAACTTTCTGTTATCTTCTTTACAATGAGAAACAGCAGGGACCCAACGGCAACCAATGGGCGAATGGGATGACGGAAGGCATTCTTTGGAAATCTTCTTAATGGCAGCGAACTTAGATTGACAGTTTCGCAGTTCTGTCTCAACTTTGTCAATGATGGTCTTTTTAATCTTTTCTGGTGATGGTGTGGTGTCCTTAGCAATTTTGCGAGCCAACTCACTTGAATCACCAGTGAGGAGCCAATGCTTGATCTGGGGGTATGTTCCAGGCAAACCTGCCTGCTGCACCTGCTCAATGACATCGTAGTTGACGTGAAATACCTTGCTCTTTATTTCAAACCATAACTTTTCAAGCATCTTCTTCCGTTCTATCACTTGTTCCTGCAGAAGTGATGAATGCATACGTTGGTATTCTACATTCATCTCTTTACTTTGCAATCTTTCATTTCGCTTTACAAGACTCTCTTCGAAATTAGCAAGGAAATGCCCAAGCCACATCACTTTGCAAAGTTCCTTCAGGCGCAAAAACTCTGGAAAGTACTTCCCAATTTGCTGGTAATGTTGTGTGAAGTCAGTTACAAACTTTGCTTCAGGGCTGTTGGGATCTGGGCCGAAGTCTTGGTCTTTTAGCTTACCGTCTTCTGTATGAAACATGGGCATAAACCGAACCGTCATCTTCACTTCGCCAAATAACATACGAACATAGTCGTTGTCTTCTTGAACGTCAAACTCGATTTTGTCGGCCTGTATCCAAAACCGATGCACACGACTGGAGGTTTGGTCACAACGATCTGCTATGGACAACAACGCTGTCTTCAATTCATCAGGTAGACCCAGCAACAAGCCTTCTTTGGTCGAACGAACCTCAAAAGGTGGAAAGGAAGAAATCTCAAACCCTGTGCTAAATTGCTTCAGCAGATAGTCGGTGTGGAAAAGAGAATGGAGAAACTGACTACCTTCAAGTTCTGCTGGTTCGTAAATTTGCTCATTGAAAGGATTGAAGTGGGTTTCCTGTGGGGTTATAGGTTCTAAACTGAAGAAACAACTCGGCTTGGGCAGAACAATCCCAGTGGCAATATCTTCCATGCAAAGCAACTTCGGCGTCTGCTTGTTAACCAAAAGGTTGATGTTAAAATTACTTTTGTCAATCTCAAAACCCACCAAACGATGGATGCCACTTGTAGCAGCTGGCCCTGACAAGTGCGGGCGTTTCAGAGTCCATCCGTTTGCGTCAAGTGGTGTCATTCCAGATTGAAGTAATAGCTGTACCCCGGTCCACGTCCAGTCTCGGGAAAGCAATAGTTCGTCCATAGCTGCTACTTTGAGATCAACGCTTAAGTAGTTACGCAATCCATTTCTTTGGAACATGTGGTTCTCGTAGATCTGATAGAGCAATATAGCATTAGGTACGCGTCTTAGTTGTGGTGGTAACTCATCCATTAGTTCAAACAAAAACTTGCAATGAAGTTTTTGTGAAATAAGGTTGAAGAGAACAGATTCAGTTGGAGTTACAGTTGGTATTTTGTGCAGCGGGCAAAGGCGACCGGCGGCGACAAATGAGTTTAAGTGTCCACGAAATGCGTTTAGATCTTCTTTATCCCCAAAACCGGTATGGAAAGAAGCATAAAACTGCAGTCCTAGCACCATTCGTGCTATGTAAAACTGGAGATACGGTTGAACTCCAAATCTGTGAGCTAGTGCTGCAGTTTGGTTTGTGAGCTCGAAGATAATATTCTTGCACTGGAATTGTCGTTTTCTGTCGCTAGCAGCAGTTGAGATCTCATTTGCAAACCACTGTGCTGAAGTAAGAAGAGACAACAATACCTGGCTTGGACTAGTTGCTGCAATGGCCAAGTCGTAGTATGAGAGACCTGCTTCAACTGCTGACCATTTTCTTGTCTTTACGAGGTTGTTCACTGCTGCTTCGTACTTCTGAAACATCTTCATGTCTGCACCTTCGACATAGTAGTTCTGCCAAAGTCGTTTACTGATGTCTGGGGGAGACACGAGTTCTTCTTCAGTCAAATGGAGGCACTGGAGAAAGTTGCAGACTTCAAGTCCCTTTAGTTCTTCCAGTACTGGTTTCTTTCCCTTCCTTAACTGTTCACAGGTTAAGTGAACGACAAGATCTGTGATGTTGAAAGGGTTTTCTTCTGAATTGTAAAAATAGTAGGCAGCCCAGAAGATTTCGGCAAGTTGCTCCATTGCTCTTATAGCGTTCCTCGAGTTTTCTTGCTTTAGAACACTAACCACCTGGGCGAGGCGTAACAGAAGTTTGCTGCAGAAGTAATCACAAGGAACGCTTTCTTTTGAAAGCTCTTTTAGACAGATACCAAGAACTTCTCTGTCTTCGTACTCTAGGAAAGTAACTAATTTTGAAAGGGAATTTTCCCGAATTGCTGCAATAACATTTTTCAACAGTGACTTTCCCCTTTGGGTCAGCGATTTCTCGTGTTGCTGGATACAATCCAATCGTCGCTTCATTGCAAGCAACCTGTGGCCACGGAGACAATTACCTTTGCTACTGGAGAACTGGTCAATCCATTCAAGTGCTTTCTCATACATTTCTGCTTGTGCTTTGTGTTTTGTGGGATCAGCTGAGTCTGCCAGCTCAAGCAAGTATCCAGCTACCAAACAGTATACCTTCTTTGCAAGGTCGGGTTGAACCTTGGCTGACGTCAAGACTTTTCTACCAAAGTCTACCAACAAAGCAGATTCTCGACACTGGAAGAGTGCCTGGGCCTGTAGCTCTAATGAACTCTCGGACGGTTCAAGCGAGTAGGAAAGTCTATACATTGCTAGGACGGTTTGCAAGCTTTTCACATCAATTTTTAGCAGGGACTGGCCAAGTTTTTGCCAATTTGTTGACTCGTTGAATCTCAACCGTTTCAAGCACTCTTGGCAAACTGACCTTAAATCATACGAACCACTTTCTGGAACTTTTCTGTTGTTTTCTGGCAAACAGTTTATGCAAAAAAGTGTTTTGCAAACAAAACAACTTTCTAATTTAACTGGGAACAGAAACCTCTCTCTTGCTCTGTTACATTTCTGGCATTTTTTGATCGTTTGTTTCTTGTTTTCATCTGTTTGACCGGCAACTTCCACCTCAACTTCTGGAATTAACTTCTCTAAACGCAAATTCTGTGCATTTACCTCTTCAACGTTTGGGTTCAGGTAGTGATAAATCTTGCTTTTCTCGCTCTCTGATAAGCACGACAAATCGTACATTGGTACTTTAGACAATGAAGATGCTTTCATTCTTTCTTTGCTCTGGCGGACGAGTGAAAGACGAAGTATGTTTACCACATCCTCTGCTGAGGTACTTGTAACTTCTGTCTTTTTGCAACCTTGGAGAATCTCACTTAAAAACGACAGAACTGAGGTTTCTTCGCTACAGTCGGTTGACCTTGGTACTGAAGCCAGAGAATACAACTTTGACAAATCGTTAGCTACAAACTCTCTTAAGCACGTTTGAAGTTTTATGACAAAGTCTTCATGACACCTTTTTACCCTCCAAAAATCGTATTTCTTGGAATAAGCTTCAAAATCGTCTGCAAGTGGGCTTCGGTGCCCCCGTCCTCTCAGACAAGCCGTGACATACTTACTTCGTCTCCTATTTGATCTGGCCATAGAACACATGTTACACAGTATCGGTAAAGCCTTGGTGTTTCGTACTCCGCTTTCAGTCAGGCCTGCGTCATGGTTTCTCCTCTGTTCGGAATCCAGAAGGACGATTTTTGCCTGTGTAAGAAATTGGAAATCTCTTGTGGCTTGCCTAGAGTCCCTTGGATTCTTGTCTGGATGTTTTTCCAATGCAAGCTGGCGAAAGGCTTGGATTATGTCTTGATTTGATGCATCCATCGAAACACCTAGAAGCTATGTTAACAAAACAAAACTCAAAAATCAAACAGCAAACTAAAATTAGTTGACGTTATTTTATATAAGACCTTATTTTATGTAAATTCAATTGATTAAAATATTTTCTTGCCAACCTAGTTTTAAATTGATGATGCCATCATGAAGACACCAAAACACTGTGAAATAAAAACTGGAATTTGTTTCTTATCTCTGTCTTTTAAAACAATAATAATAATACTAGGATGTAAAAAATAAAAACAAAAGGATTTGGGTAAGCACAACAGAGCAAGGCTTGAAACTAAGTTTATAAGTATCAGTAGCAGAAAGATTGGAAGGGTGCTTTATTTAGAGAACATTTCTAGACAACAGTTAACCTCACAATGTTTATCTTCAATATCTAACCCTTTAACCCCTAAGAGTGCCAAATGATTGGCTTGTATATTCTCATAACTTATGTCCTTAATATTTCTATGAGTAGTTTGGGAGAATTTGAGAATTCATCTTTCGGAGTTTTTGGTAGATGATCAAGTTTCATATTCTCAACATTAATCCGCTTATTTTCTATTGTTACTTTAAGGAGAATTTAGATGTTGATAAATTCCTTATGGGGTAAAGGGTTAATACCGAACTTGTGTTTACATGTTTAAACTTCTTTTAGACTCAAAATAACAGAACCGAGGTCTACTCACTAATAATGATAATAATAATAAGAAGAAGTAGAATCCAGGGCCCGGTTGCACGAAGCCTGGATAAGCTATCCTTTCTATTGTTTTTATTACTAAACACCATTTAAACCATTACTTTTGAAGTCTTACACTCACTTAACAACCAGAGATAGAGAAATAAACAAAGAATCAAACAATCTTTGATTTATTAGTGATGACCATTAACTTTTGTCCTGCAGATAGCTTATCCAACAAAGAGTCAAACAATCTTTGATTTATTAGTGACAACTATTAACTTTTACCAGCAAATTTCATTAATAATTTGTTACGTGTTTGGTTCAAATGAAATTTGTTTTCGGAAATGTTCATTTTAGGATACCTACTTTTAAATTAGAAAACAAAAAAAAAAGATATCAAAGTTTTTAAGTCATATGATAAATTTTTATATAGAAGAAAACTTTAAGCCCATCATAATAATACCTCATAGTAGTTTATCGATTCACAAGAGGCAGTACTACCACTGCATGAAGCCATTGTAAATCAATTTACTGGTTTTCCTTGACCTATTCTGAGCTCAACAAGCCTGTGGAAAAAGCAAAAGACAATTAACAAAGTTTTAAACAACACACTATACTAACTACTTTCGAATTAAGGCAGAAATGTACAAAGCCAATGAAGAAAGCGTTTGCATCCTGCCCAAAATAAGATGCTTTTTAGAGGCTAATGAAGGGGTTATTTACATGTATACGAGTTTTGAACAAAGTGACTGAAAATTTTTTAGTAAAAGATGATAAACTCAACATCATGGCCGAGTTTTTATTCATTTCTTTAAAAAAATTCCACCCAAAATAACAAAATTAAACTATCTTCTCAAGATTTTCTCGTTTAACTGTCCAAATAGCCTACGAAGTGTATTTATACTCTTACTATTTATTCTTAGAGGGTTTTTTTTACTGCCATATA
The DNA here is from genome assembly GCA_026413305.1 of Hydrozoanthus tunicans. Classification (NCBI taxonomy): domain Eukaryota; kingdom Metazoa; phylum Cnidaria; class Anthozoa; order Zoantharia; family Hydrozoanthidae; genus Hydrozoanthus; species Hydrozoanthus tunicans. The sequence goes on from JAOBAT010084085.1 coordinate 22,499, forward strand.
TGATAAAATTTGTCCTTGGTCTAAAATATGATAGAAAGAAGTCCGTCAATGCTTCTAACGACGTAGTGTGTCTTTGGCTAGTCTTTCTAAGGTTTTCCAACAAAGAGCGCCTCCTTTTTTAATTCTCATAATGTACACTACATTTCTAACTTTGGTCTTGTCCTGTTGTGTTCTAGTTCGGAGTCAAACAAATCGAATGGTATCAAGGACGGATTACGCATTACGATACGTCTAAAATACCTATTGGTATAATTCGATGACAGGCACTACGTTTGAAATAAATTTCAATTTTCAGTTTAAAAAAAAAGAGCCCAGCTTTCTCCTCCTTTTTGAAAAATCCTAACGCTATACCTAAGTTCTTTTTTACTTGGCCTTACAATTCATATCTATTTGTAGTACAGACAACAAAAATCCTTTCGTGTAAAGATGTTTCGGAAGTCTATCATGCCACGTCTGTATAATTCACAGCCCCCAAATCGCAAACGCATCGAGCGCTAATAACTTACTGTTTACGTCCACACAGGCTAAAAACCAAAGTGTCTGCAAGAAGAGTTGAAAGAGCCTCATAAACTTCAAAATTTGTTCGATTCAAATGCAATCCACTCCAACATTCATCTCGCTAGATTCTGGGAAAACATTTTCGACGAACTTTCATTTCATTAATAAGTCATAAAAGGCCGACTTACGGTTCACAAAACGTGCCGCGATGAATAGAAAGAGTTCGCGGGAAAATTCCGCCCTAAAGGAATGTTGAGAAAATGTTCTTGTGCTTGTAAGCTCGTGTATATATAATAGTGCTTGCTAGAAAAGAGTAAGTACGATGATTCAAAGCATTTCTGAGAAAAACGTCACTCCACAAACATGTGTCCTTTCATAGATCGTCAGCCTCAACTAATTTGCAAGCAAAAATTTCACGAACAAATAAATAATCTACAAAGTCTAAAAATTAACTCTTTGTCTCGTCTGTGGAACAAAACTCCAAAAGAGCTGAGCAAGTTGCCGAATCGCTTTTATTCATTGATTTAGAAAACATAGGATACAACACTGAAATTTTCAAGCTGGGTTTCGCATAACGATGCCTTCATCCCATGCAATCAAATGTTTGTGTATCCGCTACCTTTGCATACGCCATAGTCCGTTTTATTACTATGTGTCATTCTCTTTAAATGCACCACTTTCTACTCCAGCTAGCTTTATCACTTTATAAACAACTATTGACTCATTTTCAGCCCAGCCCAATTTACTTTGGCTATTTGTGAGTGCGTGTGATCTCACTTTATATGACTATAAACACTGGAAACTTGAAATCCCAATTGCAAACGTTTTTTAAAAGTAGGATTGTAATATGGGGTGCAAACACACAAACTATTTGACTTTTAAGTTTTAAAACATTAGGAACACTACTTACCGAGAGCTGAGGTCTTCGACGTTTGAACTTATCCAACATTGCTCAAACAAAGGTTTATAATACTGCTTCCTATTTGGTAAAGAAAAAGTTCTTTCAATTTCTTTCCTCAAAGAATCAAGTAATTTATGGTAATCAGGATTGTCAATTCAACTAGTTGCTAAAAAGTGTAAGAAACTTGAAAAGCGTCTACAGCTTCCGAAATCAACCGAAGGCGACGACAGTAGATGTGTGCTTGACGACGATGGAACCCTCTTTGTGTGTATAGTGTGTCACGCGCTCGCTCACACATGCCGCGAAGTTATGTTTTATTATGCATGTGTAAACATCTTGCTTTTCTGAGAAGAAGCTGGTTTGACCAGGTTACTTCGCGTAAAAGTTTTTTCATTACGGAGTATATAGTCCTTTATTTGTAAAATGTATGAAATTTAAAGCACAAGAAGCCAGCGCCCTATCTCGAGATCTTGCAATCTTGTGCATATTTTTCAAATTATTATGACAGCAACAAAGCACGTATTTTATCTAGTCTTGCTCGATTTTTGTATTGTCGAAGTCAGAGTTATTTCGCTCTGGTAGATCAATAGTGAATTAGCTGGGGTACGTTTGCAACATGTAACAATTAACCAATTGTTTGAACAGACAACCGATGAAATATTACGGAACTTTCGCAATCAAATTTTTCGAAAAATAATCGCAGTTTTGTCAAAGTCTTCATTTTGTTCGTTCGTTCGTTGCAGGTTGCTGGTGTTTGTAATACTTGACAAAATTTGCGTTTCATCATGTGTGTTGCCATTCTGTATGTCATAACAAACTATTTCCTTCAAGATTTATAAATCACGTTCTTTCGGCTGGGATATCGCCAGTTTTAATATAACATAGAGGCTGCGCGCGAAATTTACCTTCAAATATTTAGGTCGTGTTCTATTGTTACCAACCATTTTTGGTTCAGTTGAGTTGGTTGAGTTATTTACGTATTCTATTGGGTAAAATCGTTATCGGTAGGTTTGGTTGATCAACCATTTCAACCAACTCTGACTCTTGAAACGGGGTTGAAAACGTTTCAACCGAAAAACGTTGGAAATGTGTTCTATAGGAAATTTCAACCAAACCAAACGAAACCGGTCTACGGTGCAATGGTTGGTCCCAGTAGAACACGGCCTTAGCCTTTTAGAAGTTTGAATTTAGCTTCTCGCTCAGAAGTTCAGCATCTGTGAATTTTAGAATGTCGGAAACTTAAAGCCCCTTTTACACGAGCAATTCAGTTTTCCTTTACAATTTTTCTTTGACAAAGTTTCCTTAATTGTTCGTGTAGACGACGGGCAAGTTTTCCTTGACAAGTTTTCAGTTGTGTTTGGGCATCATATCCTTGTCACATTTTCCTTGTTGTTCGTCTACACGAGCAAATTTCAGATGTTACAATTTTTCCTTGACAAGGAAAAATTGTCCAGTTTTCTCATTATACACGATCAATTTTTCCTTGTCAAGGCAAACTTGTCAAGTAAAACTTGCTCGTGTAAAAGGGGCTTTAGCATCTACGGAATAGAGTATCTCCGAAATTTAGCTTCTCAGAATTCAGCTTATCGGAAATTTATAGTCTGCGAAACCAGACGCCTTTCCTCCGAGCCCCAGTGAGAAATTTAGCGTCGAGCGAATAGTTAGCATCTCCGAAATTGAGCATCTCCGAAATTTAGCATCTCCAAAATTTAGCACCTCGAAATTCAGAATCTCGGAGGTTGAGCATCTCCGAAATTTAGCACCTCGGCAATAAGGCATCTCCGAAATTCAGCATCTCCGAAATTTAGCATCTCCGAAATTTAGCTTCTCGGAAATTTAGCATCACCGAAATTAAGCTTCTCAGTAATTAAGCATCTTGGAAATTTAGTTTTCTCTGAAATGCAGCTTCTCAGAAGTTTAGCATCAATTCGTCTTCTCAGAATTTAAGCATCTCGGAAATTTAGCATCTCCGAAATTTAACTTCTCAGAAATTTAGCATCTTGGAAATTTAGTCTCTCTGAAATGCAGCTTCTCAGAAATTCAGCATCTCGGAAACTTCATAGCCTGCGAAACCAGACGCCTTTCCTCCGAGCCCCAGTGAGAGGAAAGGTGTCTGCTTTCGCTGGTTAGGAAATTTAGCGTCCGGCGAATATTTAGCACCTCCGAAATTGAGCATCTGGGAAATTCAGATTCTCAGAAACTCAGCATCTCGGCAATTAGGCATCTCCGAAATTTAGCTTCTCTGAAATTTAACATCTTGGAAATCATTTAGTTTCTCTGAAATGTAGCTTCTCACAAGTTTAGATTCTCGGAAGTCCCTCTTCGGCTTTCGTAAATTTCTAGAAAATATACAGACCAATTTCAAAAGGCCAAATACTAAATATGTGCGAAAACATATTGGGAACTGAAAGAAATCTGGTGAAATTCTGTTGTGAAAAGAAGCACACGCTCAGAACAGCCATTCCGCATATTTAAGGGCAGATACTCATTAACACAATCGGAGTCCATAGTTTTCAAAGTCGGCAACAGGAGTTGTACAGAGAGAACCCACATCTAGAGTGAAACGTCTCGAGCACACTTCACTGATCTGTGATTACTTTTAATAAAGTTTTAGATTTAGAGATCGCAAGGCCTTCAGAACCAAACAGCCGGTACAGCTGAATGGGAACGCCTAAACCCAGAAGAAAACGAGACGACATAGGAATCTCGCTGTTGATTGTCTAAAAGTCACGAACCCGTTATCGGGATGCGTTGTATCTGATCAGTATATAACTGGGACTCAATATTCAGGCACTACAGCAAAAAAAATGCTCTCGAAAAACGGCTTAATGGATTAGTTTTGTGGTAAGATTAAACTAGAAAGGAAACAAACATAAACGGAGGTCGCTTGAAACGTTTTCATGTTTGGTTAATGTGGTTTGGCAACAGTCGACCGACGATACATTGAAATTGCAGAAAACCCTAATTGGAAGGGTTTTTTAAATCTTAAAAGGATTGCAAGAGGGTGTAAACATATACTATTTGACATAAACTAAAATTGAAAATATACGATCGAATAGTCATACTTACCGAAAGACAACAAGTTGGTTGTTTGAACGGTTCCAACATTACTCAACTAAAAGACGTATTGCTTCCTGTTTGGTGAAGAAAGAGTTCTTTCAACTTCTTTTCTCAAAAGAATCAATTCAGAGCAATCACGATTGTAAAATCGATAGTTGCACTGAGAAAATTGAAAGCCGTCTTAAGCATCAGAATTCAACCCATATCAACGCCAATTGGTGGTACCAGGCACAAAGTTTGTCTGTTTTAGAGTATATCATGTTACCATAGACAGTTTCCCAGTTGGGACCCCAGCGTCAACTTCTGTTTTCTTCCTTGTTTTTGGAGGGGGGAGGGGGTGGGGGGAGTTTGAGAGGGCGAAAAACGACGAAGACTTCTTTAGGAATTCCTACGTTTTTTTCTTTTTCTCTTTGGACGAGAGACAAACTCGAGTATTTTGTTTCTCGTACAAAAAAAGAAAAAGACGTTAATGAACCCTTAGTGCTCCTTATTCAAACACATTCATAACGTTTTTGTTAAGGTTGTTGCTTCTCGCTTATCTCCCAGCACAGAAAACTGTTTAAATCCACCTTCTCCTGTGCTCGCCCTTTTCTGCAGAGATTTGACACGAATCAGTTGTTCTTGGAGTACAAAAAGTCTAGGAACTAGCAGGGTGACGTACAGGACAGTGAATATCTTGTACCGATATAAAGTCCTTATGCACCAAACTTGCAAAGTAAAGGAAAAGTCCATTTTGAAGGAGACATGTCAATTCTGCTACAAGAAAATATTCTAACCAAAGAGTCTGATGATAAAATGCTGTCACGGCCGGTCTTTTACGATTTCAGAAGCCAAATGTTTAGCAACAGTTGAGGGAACAACACTGTACTGGTGTCAGCGGTCTTGCTCTTCAAAAGTAGGTAGTTAAAGATTCAAGGAAGTTTTACTCAAGAACGGCATCATCAACGACGGCAGCTTGCAAAAACACACTTCTTGCTTGCTTGCCCTTTAAAGAAGTTTAACAGAATTTTCTTTAGGCCGTTCATTTTCCGAATTCGCAAAAAACTTCAAAATCGAGCGTTTTGAACTCCACGGCGTGCACGGTGCCTGATTTAAACGTGTAGCTATTGTGTTCATTCTTGTTTTCTGTCCTAATAGAGACCTTAAGATTAAGGTTTTGGACGCGTGCGGCAAACGGCAAACCGCAGTTTGAGGTGAAGATTCCTGTTTGACGTTTGAGTTACGAGGAAACTTTCGCATTTAGATAACGACTTATTTCCCCGAAAAAAAAACAGCTCACAAAGAAGGGAATTACGTATTTAATTCTAAACAACAATAAAAGATGATGAGTCGTTTTTGATACAGTAACGAGCACGTAATGTACAGTGGAATGAAACAAATGTGCTTTGGGTACTCGCCTTGCACATTCAACGACGGCAGCCATATTGGATTACAAAAGTGGGCTCGAGAAAAACAAAAACAAAGTACTGTGAATACAATTTTCAACCCACTTTTTCCTTCACCATTAGGTTTAATATTCCCTTCACATATCTGTACTATAAAACGTTTCGAAACTAAAAATAAAAGGAGAAAAATCTTGAGGGAGCTCATTGACGTGAAAACCTACCTGCAGCCGTCGAAAATCTCAAACGTCGATTGCTTGTCGTGTCACGTGACCCCCAGACTTCCGCCGTTTGCGTCAAAAAAACCTCGATCTAAAGATGTCTAATGATGCGCGTTGAACCCATCCACAACCTTACAACATACAGACCACTTCAGAAGAGGCAGGGATTGAGAGGTGAGAAACTCTACTTACGTGTTACGAAAACCAACGGTTAGACCTTCACGTTTTCCTCGGATAAGAGAGTTAAACTGTTGGCCCGGGCTGGCAGACCTCGAGTCTATTTTCCGATCTCCTGCGATTTCTCATGCCAAAAAACTTGTATCAATCAAAACAAAAATGAATAAATAACCAACAGACCCCTTTCCTAAACGACTCATTGCCCACACGTAATAAGGGCAGCCATCAAAGCACTATCGACGCGCAAACCAGTTTCCCTGTTCTCTCTCCCCAAAAATACATTTCAAACAGCCCAAGACAGAAATCAAAACACTAAGAATTAAAACCTTATTTAAATATCCTCCCAGTATCTCCATCAAATCACAACGCTCACAATAACTTGTATTGATATAAATGCGTTTAATAAGAAAATATATTAATCTAAGAAAATTTAAGTCTTCAGAAAACAGCTTGTTACTGAATGATATATATACCTTTACGCTTAATGTTGTAAAATGTCATTTACAAGGAAATCTATGTACAATATTTACAATCTGTTGATTAAATAATATATATTCGATACAGCGTCGAAAGGGTTCCTTCGCACTCAACGAGCACCGGAACTTAAACTGTTAAATACGTAAATTCGGATCCGCCAAACAGTTAAAGTGCCGAGTCATGCAACAAAACCTGGTTTCTGCAGACGTTTCTTATTATTTTGTTTCTCTACTTCAACGTAAAAAAATCTCGCAGAACCATCGTCAGGGGGATGCTGTAGCTTGGGGCGCCTGTCACTGACACAACGTTCATTGACAATTCTAAAGTTAAAATTACATGTAAAAAGACAATGTATAAAGCCGCTGTCATAGGTCGAAACTTTTAGCTCAAACTTTGGTGCAACAACGATGCGAAACCAGTTTTAGCAGGAGTTGCACTGTGCAACATACTTTTGGTCGGTTCCGTGAAACTTTTTTCTATTTTCGTTGCGAGACAGTTTCACGAAAATTAGAACCGCTTTCTACTTTCGCAACAGTCACAACGATCAAAGTTGCGATAAATACAAGAGTTTGACCGTTTAACATCACTTTGTGAAACTTGTCTCGCTCGTTCGTGCACACAAGTTTCAGTTGAAATTTTCATCGTGTAACAGCAAGTTCAGTTGTTAACGGCGCTTCGCTTATTTTTCATCTGTCAAAAGGTGATTAATCAATCTAAGGTGAGTGCTTTTTTGAGACGATCGCTTATTTGAGGAAATATTACTTGAAATACCCTTCAGAGTAGAAACTTTGAAATTTTAGCCTCAAGACCTGAAGAAAACATCAAAACCTGTGCCAAACATCTCTGACAGATTTTCTTGCAATGTTAAAATTGATCCCAAATTCCTTTTTCTTTAAAATACATTCTATGGTCAATTAAAGCAAATAACCGAAGTAAAAAACTATTAAACTATCAACGGCGAGATGGGAAAGCCTCTAGAAGTTACAGTAACTCCCGAAATCTCGCACCCTCAAGGAATATTAAAAAGATTCGAGTTTTCGAGAGTGTTTTATAGAAAACGAGCTATATCAAGTTTTGTTCGAATTAGCGAGGGATCGAACCATTGAGAGAATCTTTTTCAAAAAGACCTTGACTTCAAGGCAAATATATAAAGCGACCTGTTTGAGACAGCTACGCGAGTTTGAAGGAACCACTTCGAGCCGTGAATTACTATTGAATTATATATCAAATAATTGACGGCGTATCCGTCACTGGTGACGGAGGCGGGGGATACGGATTAAAATAACTTCTCTCAGTGGCCGTCGGCGAGGGCGGGCAATCCACGTCTGAGAAATGCGTAGCCTCCGATAGGTAATTTGTGTTTGGAGTCGGGGGCGGCGCAAATAAGTCAGAATCATATCCAAGCTCTGTGCAGGTTGATCCAGAGAAACGACTGCTCGCACTGCGGCAGCGATGCGGCCCTCGACGGCAATAGTGTTCCGCTATTGAGCGTTCCATTAAAGATTCAGCGTCCGTTGACGCAGGCGTTGGCGGCGGCGGCATCCGCGCCCGTTGATATCTGTAAGACTGACACGTTGAGGGAGTCACTGAACTTGGACAGACGCGCGATCGAATCGTGTAATGCGAGCGTTCTGTGACCGGCGACGGCGGCGGGTTGAGCGGTTCTCTAGGATACGCGCTCACGACTGTCGAGACGCTTGACGAAGAAGACTGCCCTGTTAAATTGTTTCTATCATAAACTGTGCCTGATTTATTGATTGTGCTCGGCAAGGATTTGGGTCTCCTCATCGACAAGACCGTCTTATCGCTGTGTAACGGAACCGAGGCGCAGACGCTGCCACGTGACGAAATCGACGATGCCGATGAATGCTCATGGCCGTGCGTCGCAGGAGTTGCGACTAATCCAATATCATGCGATACCGGAGTATGAGGACTGCGTTTTAACCGTCTCCATATCAACAGGCCGACAGCGAAGATGAACATACAAACAATAATTGATGCTACGATGCCAGCCACCATCTTCGGACTGAGGTTCTCCGGGTGCCGTCTGTGGTTAAACACGGTTGCATTTTCTACGACAGAACAAGCAACATAAAACTGAGTCATCTACTGACAACAATGCCAGGTTTCTTTTTGCTACTCTACACTGCATTTCAACAAAGAGAGTTGTGGATGATCTTTCTACTACTCTACACTGTATTTCAACAAAGAGAGTTGTGGATGATCTTTCTACTACTCTACACTGTATTTCAACAAAGAGAGTTGTTGATGATCTTTCTACTACTCTACACTGTATTTCAACAAAGAGCGTTGTGGATGATCTTTCTACTACTCTACACTGTAT
>JAOBAT010084085.1:31658-42296 GCA_026413305.1 Hydrozoanthus tunicans
CTCTACACTGTATTTCAACAAAGAGCGTTGTGGATGATCTTTCTACTACTCTACACTGTATTTCAACAAAGAGAGTTTTGGATGATCGAACCTTTTATTATAGAACACTATTAGCAGGCACAAAACTCAGTTAATGGCGGAGAGAAAGATACTCACTTCTTATGCAATCTCTCTCATCCGTCCCGTCTCCGCAGTCGTCCAGCTCGTCGCAGTACCAGTTCTTTGGAATACAGCGGCCATTATCACACGTGAACTTCTCTGGGTCACAGGTAGCTGTTGGAGCCAAAACACATTGGTTGGTAAACCAGCTATCACTTTTACTTACTGTAAACACTCCAATAAGTCCCCGGGAGGCTTATTTCATTTTTGAGGGGGCTTATTATAGAGGATGGGGGGAGGGGGGGGGGCTTATTCAAGGATTGCCTATAGCCAAAGACAGAAACAGACCATGAAGTTTGGATACCAAACAGATTTAATAGCAACTAGTGACTGAGTTCTTTTGGCAATATAACCAGCACTATTCCAAAACTGAAACAGATACTGTTGACAAAATATATTCATAATATGCCTTATGTAAGAGGGGCCTTATCAGTATAGGTTTGAAGCTCTAGACGGGAAGGAGAGCGGCTTATTAGAGAGGTGGAGGGGGGGGGGGGAGCTTATTAGAGAGGAGGTAGGGGCTTATGGTATTATCTAACAAATGTTAACGATGTCTAGTGCACAAAATTGATCGAAAAGAAAATGAGGCATATCCAGTGAACCCTCACAAACCGAGATCTCTCTAATGACTTAACTTAAAGCGAAATTCTCCTAAACTGATAATAGGAAAAGTATGAGTTCTAGTTGGGAAAATTTAGCAACACAACATCTGAAGAAGAAAAGCAGAATTTTCCTAAACTTGTAACAGGAAAAGTATGGATTCTAGTTGGTGTTAAAGTTAACCAGCCTTTGAACAACCCAGTACTGAGGGTTAATTGATAGGCAGCCCTCCATAGTAGTTACATGTAGGAATAGCTGCTTGGTTGGAGCCTGGGGCCTACTTACTGCACTTCTTCTCGTCACTGCCGTCCGTACAATCTTCTTTGCCGTCACATCTCGACACGTTCCTAATACACTGACCGTTGGTACAAGCAAACTCGGACGGTTCGCACGTTGCTGCGAGGACAAACGAGGGTTTGTTATTGATATATAATCATCAGTGGAAGGCACAGTGGCCGAACGGTTAGCGTGTTCAACTTGGGTCGATGAACTGGTACCGGTAGTGGTAGACAGGTGAGTAGTAAAATACTTTATTTTAAGGAACTATATATATTATAACGAAAACTATAGAGAATTTTAAAAGAAAGTTCAAACACTTACGGCAGTTTTTCTCATCAGAACCGTCGTTGCAATCTTTGCTGCCGTCACAGTGCCACGTGATCGGTATGCACATGTGGGGGGTTGCACAGCTGTACATGTCGGGTGCACACGAAGGGGGTTCTTGGAAATGAGAAAAAGGCAATATAGCATCAAATTCCTAACAAGTTGACCGGCTAGAAAACAACTTGTCTCAAAAAGAGACAAAATGCTCATGAGTCATATTGCTTCGGTTCTTTGCCAACTTTTGTTCTTTACAAGCACACATTTCTTGACTTGCAAGTGACAACATAGTTGCAAAGTTGGTTCCCATTGAACAAAAAACCTGATAATTTTTTTAATTAGAGCACCAACCTGGCCTCTTCATCTATTGTCTTTGGCATCTCTAGGAAGTGAGTGCAAGTCAAGAATTAAACTGCAAACTATCTTGACCTCCAACCTCCAAAGTCTTCCGTGCTCTCCTCACCAAGCATTCTACATTATTTTCCAGTTATTACCTTACTAAAGGAGAGTGACTAAGGCCTTTATTTACTTTTTTGAAAGTGAAAACTAGAATAACTTTTTTCATTACAGCAAAACTAACTTCCAAAGACTCAAGACTTATAAGGCTTGAATCGTTTCTCACAAAAATCAAAGATTTTCCAGGATTTTTGTTGTTCCGCTGTTGGGTTACGCCTTTGGAACTCGAGTCTTAGACCTTCTTTGTGCTACTTTACTTACGGCCACAGTTAAAGTTGTTGAGGTACATTCCCATTGGACAGGAGCACTCTTGCTTCTTTCCTGTGCTGTCTACTCGACAGATATGGCTACAGTTGTTAATCACACATCGGTGGGGGACTGATGTAAAACAGAAACAATGATTACATAGGAGACATGTTTAAGAAGAACACAACTTTTGGTTCAAAATTTATTTTAGCTAGCGTAGAGTATATAATTCCATTTTACTTAGTTTTCTGAACATGTTAAAGCATTGATGCTTCAAAAACCATTTTTTTATCATAATAACTATCAACATTTCATTATTAATTTTATTATTACTTTGCAATCAAATTTTTAGGGCAAATAACCAAATCCTGTGCACTGATTGGCTGAAAATCAGTCCAATAACTTCCCATACAGAACCAGGGAGTTAATGGACTGATTTCTCGCCAACGTAAGCGCACAAAGAAAACATTTTTTCTTCTTTTTTACTGATCTAAAACTGACGCAGTGTAATAAATATCCTAATAACTTTGCTTGCTCAGTCTATCCAGCAAAAAAAAACTTGCCATCAGTGAAAGACCTAGAGCAAATATTTTTCAAGACAGACCTTACACTCAGAGATATTTATATTGTTCGGCCTTTTTTACTGATCTAAAACTGGGGCTGTGTAAAAAAAAATCCTAACAATTTGCTTGCTCAATCTGTTCAGCAAAAAAATTTGCCATCAGTGAAAGACTGCGGGCAAATACATATTTTTCCCAACAGAGACCTTGCACTCAGAGATGTTTATTTTGTTTGGCCTTTTTTCCTGATCTAAAACTGAGGCTGTGTAATAAATATCCTAATAACTTTGCTTGCCCCATCTGTCTGGAAAAAAATTACTCTCAGTGAAAGATCGCGGGCAAATACATATTGTTCCCAACAGAGACCTTGCACTCACGGATATTTATTTTGTTTGGCCTAAACCACCTGATTAACAGTTTTAAAACTAACCTGATTTTCTTGTCCTGTTCACTGCGACAATATCACTCAACTGGTCAACCTTGGCCTGGATGAGCAGGCGCTTCTTGCCTTCTTTATTCACTCGCTCCACGTTCATGGTCTTCTTATCAATCCAGTACACGTGATCACCGTGGACTGCCAGGCCGACTGGCTCAAGTAGGTTCAAGTCCACTAAAGAACCTCGTCCACTATCTAGACACAGCAGTAAAACACTTGTTTTAAACAAATATCAAGAGGAATGATCGAGAACTCTGTAAACATGTCGTCTAAATATATATATCTACAATAAACACTTGGATAAGAGAACACATGTTTTGATCGATTGAGGGTTCAGTTGTATTTATCGGGTGTTTTCTGTAAAATCAGCCTGAAATTGTTCTGCCATGTTTTGCAGGTTCAGGTTGATCTTGTTCTTATTTATCGGGTGTTTTCTGCAAAATCAGCCTGAAAATGTTCTGCCATGTTTTGGGGGTTTGGGTTGATCTTGTTCTTATTTATCGGGTGTTTTCTGTAAAATCAGCCTGAAATTGTTCTGTATTTTGCAGGTTCAGGTTGATCTTGTTCTTATTTATCGGGTGTTTCTGCAAAATCAGCCTGAAAATGTTCTGCCATGTTTTGGGGGTTCAGGCTGATCTTGTTCTTATTTATTAGGTGTTTTCTGCAAAATTAGCCTCAAAATGTTCTCAAGGTATTCTTCAAAATGCTTCTAAGAATTAAATACTGAACAAGACTACCAATACTCAACAGATTTATCAACTGAATAAATTCTGCATGAATGGTAAAACCTCCAAAAAACTAAAGTGAATTAAACCAAAGCAAGGACGTCTGTCACTGGAGTTACATTGGTGAAACCGGCTGCTCATTTCTCACCAGAAAAAAAACACTTTAGATTACTTTCAAAGGCCCAATATCGCCAACCATGCTTGGACAAACAATCATCACACTGATTTCGACAATGCATCCATTATTAACTAAAGAACTTTAAAAACAAGAAAGACACTTGAATTGTGGCACATTGCAACAAAAAATATGCAGACAATAATCCCAAACCTTTGCCACACCAATAAACTATACTTTTTAACAACTGAATACTTTTATAGTTTTAATCGTTTTATTACCTTTTATTCATTTTATTCCCTTGTGGTTTAATTCACTTTGGTTTTTATAAGTTTTACCATTCATGCATAACTTATTCAGTTGATAAAGGCTGTAGTAAGACAGCAGAATGCTACTGTGTTTTACGAGTTTTATCCAGAGATCATTTCTTTTTTATAAATTCTATCAAAATATTTATTGATAAGTGGATGGAACTAGCTTCAGCATCATGGAAAATTATAATACCACATTGGGGGAGAGGTAGTGATTGTGGCGATGTGCAACTAGAATTTCAGCAAAAGTCAAGCTAACTCACAGTGCACCAGCCCTCTTCCCCCCATCCTTATATCATGTACAAAAACAGGCCCGCAATGCGTGCGTGTAGCTACTGCGTTCTTGTTTCCATAGGTATGTAAATCTGGTGCTGTTTAGTATGTACAGCTATTTTAGAAAAGGTTGTCATAAGAACTACGCACCCATACCACTTACCGTTTAGTTACCAATTACACAAGATTTGTACATTGGAAGACTAGCCCTATTGTTTGAGATAATTGGTTTTGCAACATGGAAATTGGTCGAGGCTCAACCCAAACAATAGGTTTGTACAACTCGACAACATCTTTTCGAAATTTTGTTTTCAATGGATTTTTCTTAGTGAGCTCAGATGCAGCTAACAATAACATAAACATGAGGCGTTGTTTTCGCATCAAGCAGAGAGAAAAATTCTCGGGAGTCGTTGTGCGACTAATATAAGTCTTGTGGTTACAAGTTACAGTGGGAGAAAATCTCGGGAAAATTTGTGTGGTCTTACACAGCGTACCAACCTAAAATCGACTCTATCCATCAAAACGATAGCATTGTAGCTACTGTCGCGCATGCACAGTAGCTACAAAAACTAATGATTAGTCCCCAATCTTAAAATACTAGAGCTTTTTACATAAGAACAGTTTTCATTTTTCAGAATGAATGTGTTCTTCTTATGTCCATAATTTCAGTCGAGTGTTCTTAATCCACTTGTTCTTTTATAGAAAAAAACTTAATATATTAATTACAATTGTAAAAGTAACTGTATAGTTCTTAGCTGACAAGTCAATGATAATAATAGCAATAAATTAGTTGTAACAAATCTAACCTGATAGGGAAATCCAATCAATCCGTTTCAGCTTCATATCAGTCCAATACAACTTCTGATCAATGGTGTCAATGGCCAGGTCACCTGGCGCCTCATTCACCATGGTAACAAGTTTTGTGGCATCTTCACCATTCATCTTAGCTTTTTTGATTGACGATGTTTCGCCATCATCTATCCAGAACATAAGCCTAGAAACACAGGCATAACATAACACAACATAAACACATCACTAACAAGTGTCTTGTCTATACACCTTATTCATAAATTTTATGTTGGTGGTTTTAAAATTCTTTTGTCTGTATTCAAACAAGCCCTACAGTACTAGCCTTATTTTGGGTAACATTTTATTTTGAAAGTATAACTCAAGAATAAGGCTAGTATAGCTATTTTAAGACAAAAGAATATCAAGTCGCTGCCACTCATGAATAAGGTCCATCAGCATTGTTAGTATTTTGGTTGATGTACATATAAAAACAGAACTCAAACAACAAACTCATATTATTGCCAATATAACAGTATGCTTGCAAATAGGGCTTTATTACCATAAATGGATTGGTTAATTTATTCCAACTAGAACAGATACTTATGTTGTTATCAGTTTACGAGAATTTTGCTTTTCATTTTCAATTGCCTGCAATGTTTGATCTTTTCCCTTTTCATTTACTGTCTGTTTTTCTTTGTCACAGTCATTTAAGGAGAATTTAAGTGTTAAAAATTCCTAAGTTGGGCTGAAACTTCTACTTCAGCATTTCCTCAATTAAACAGGACTGCTAAATCTCCTAAATTACTTCTATATACAATCATTTGCTAGGGTAGAAAATATTATATACAGGAGTGTTCCAATGAGGAGTGCTTTAGAAAGAAAGAACATAAAGTCTAACTTGCAAATAACTTTTTTTGAGAATTTACCTGACACATCTCAATTTATCTACACATTAAAACTTTTACACTGTTTAATTAATCATTTACTAGCTTTGCTAATCAATGTGTAGCAGAAAATTTAGATGACTGAGTGTCAAAAGCAGCACTCCTTTATGCCAGAAAAAAAATATGTGTGAAAATCAGGCAATGCCACTGACATGACTAAAATTTAACAACCTGAAGATGGTCAAGTGGACTGAAACTGTTTGTTTTTTGAAAAAAAATTTTTGTATATTTTAGCCTATATTTTACAGTGGAAACCGGGCAGCTGGGCCGGCAGCAGATAAAATCCACTGGCCTGAGTGAAATTTCAATGGCCGGACTGTTTCTACTCTTTTTCTATTATATATGTTTTGTTGTACAAATCAATTGAATTATTGTCATTGATCACATTAATGTGCGTAACTGGTGCTCCAATTTGAAAAAGAACAATGCAGGAAGCACAGCTAAAACTAAAACCGCGTCAGCGAAAAAAGGAAATCAGAAAAGTCAGCAATCGAGAGCTGACGATATTCGATAAGGACATTTGCTTCGCAGACTTTGTAAAACTAGTCGTTAAAATAGACCGCCGACTTCGACAAACGCATAACTTTGAACAAAGCAACGATGATGAAAGCGTGTACAAAAATTCCTCTAATAAATAACAAGAGCAGCTTGGAAGCAATCACATAGAACACTACATGAAACTGTCAAACAATTTGGCTTCAAAGTAAGAATATATCTAGAGTGATCGAACAAATATTTTGAAGAGAAAAATGATTTCGTGTATATGAACTTAATACCGTCGAATGGCTTCCTGGTCACATGTTTTGCGACTGTCAATGGCACTTTTGAGAAAAACAACATAATTTTTTTTAAGCTATTAATTATTGCCATTCTCAGTAACACCTGCAGTTCAAAATAAAAACTTGATATGAGGCCGCTAAATAATCTAGGGACACCAAAAATTATTTTGGTACTGGACTGCTTAGAAGTTTGATTCGCAACAAACATTTTAAAAAATGACAAGACTTTTGTAATCTTTCATATGGCTTTTCATTCATCTTTGGCTTTGTTTACTTTGCATTGGTGCTCATCAACAACAGACTTTGACAGGTTTGTTCTCAGGAATGTTTACGCAAAAATCATCAATGCTCTTGCTCAGTCCAGTCTCTTAAGAAGGAGACATATTGGAAGACTGGTCATTTTTTCGAAACCAGATTTAGAAGCGTTAAATCGATGTCTGTTTTCTTTTAAAGATTTTTAAAATATGTCAAGTACTCAGCTTTGGCAGCTTATAATTTTACGACGAACGGCCATTTGTACAAAAACACTATTATTTGTGAAGTTGATACGAAGGTACTTAGCTTCTGTTTGATTTAAACGTTTTCAATAATCTATTGTGAGATAGAAATTGACAGGAAGAACAACTAATGACTAAAATGGTCGCAATTTTTTTTTTGATTTGAGAAAAATTAGGGTCGGTCGGATCCGTGCCCTAACTAATTAATTTGGTTTAGCCTTAGAGCGAATTTGATTTATTAAACTAATAAGTAAACAAAGACTTTTTATTGAAGAAGAAAAGCTTTGAAAGGTTGTCGTAAAATATCTAGTTGAATTAATTAAACTTTTTTTTATATTCTCATGACGCACCGACCTTCATGAAATCTACCGGCCCGACATAGAATTTGCCGGCCATTGGCCGCCGGGACGGCATTAGTTTCCAACCCTGATTTTATAATCACTGACATGTGACTTTCCGTAATTACTTACCCTTTTTCTGGTAGCAAAACAATAGACCTTGGCCGCTCTTTTTCTCCACCAAACATTACCCCAAGTGGCCTCTTGTACTTCAGACTGTAAGCCATGATTACATTTCTGTCTTTGTCAGTCCAAAACAACTGTGCTCCATATGGATCGACAGACAAATCAAATGGATTTGCCTTGGTGTTCTTGTCACCAGTAATGTTAAGACTTTCCTCCTGAGTACCGTTAATATACCCTCGTCTAATGTCTCCCTTCTTGCTATCAATCCAGTAGAGGAAATCAGTTCTGATGTCATAATCGATGGCTTGGACATTTTCCAAAGTGAGCATTGGAAGGATCACATCCGGGTTCTCTTCCGGCTTTTCGAAGGTAATTTGTCGAACATCTTTGTTGGTGCTTACAAGAAGGAAGGATTTGGGTTCTGTACAAAAAAAAACAGAGTAAGTCTTGCCAACAGATCGACTTATTAAGTGGCTGGCGATACAACAGGGCTGGGTTGTTCAAAGGCTGGTTAACTTTAACCCTGGGTTAAGCCACTCATCAGGGCTAGGTTTTTCAAAAGCTTGTTAACCTTAACCCTGGGTGGAGCCGAAAGTTAAACAATCATCTCTTCCCTGAGGAAAGGTATTTAGGTCTTACATAAAATGTTTTGATTTTCTGAGGAAAACACTTATTATTCCAGAATTACATCTTAAATCAACCTCTGTAGGATTAGAAACAAGAACAAAAGTTAAACATTCTAACCCTGGGTTAGCCTTAATCAGCCTTTGAACAACTGGGGCATGGCACATTCAACTAGGCAATTGCACCCCACTCATTTGACTTTGATCAAGAGCATGTGACTACAAAACAACCAATCACAGCACTTGTTTTGTTGAATGAATTCTAGCATTTAACATTCAATGTGTTATTGTCCTACAGACTATCTTTTTATAACTGAGACTTAACTGCTGTACCTTCGCAAGTCCTATTATCACTCTTCAACTTGTAATGGGTGGGGCAAGCACAGGTGCGATGACTGGATGGCTTGGCAAGGCATAAATGGCTACAGCCTCCGTTATTTAATCCGCATCTGTTCCAACCTAAGGTTTATAAAATATTAATAGTAGTCATGTGAGTAGCTAACCCTCTCAGACTAGTGTGGATCAAACTCAGCAACCTTTTATAACTGGGAAAAGAGTGTTACCATTTCATGATCTTTCCAAGAAAAATAAAAAATTTTAATACTTACAGAGGAATTGCTTAATGGTACTTCAAAAAAAAAATCAACCAAGTAGACACACTGCCCTCTTTCTCTTTTACAAAACAATGAAGATCTAGTGACATTGACCTGATAAACCAAATGACAAGGTGCACTGTCGCCGAACATAACAACAGCTGTTTCTGGTATCTGCACTCTTATTGGACAGTTACAAAGCAAGAACTTAGAGAACAAGCCCTGAAATTGCTGACTAATTATTGTTTTGGCTCATAATTACATTGTTTTAAGTGATTGTTCAAAATGCTCAAGAACTTGAAAAAAAAACCAACAGTGAGCTGAAAAATCAATTTTCTGCATTCTGACTACAATTTCATTATGATAATAAGGGTGAGGCTCTGAAAATGACAGGATGAAAATGACAGGGTGTAGTCCTGATAAAATAACAGGGCAGTGAATGAAAATGGCAGTGCTGGGTAAAACAATAGTGCCAGGAAAAACAACAGGGTGCTGTGCCTTTTGTTTTGGCCTACCTAGAACACTAAATTACTACTTTCGTAAGCTTTTAGGGTATATGGAGGAGGGTATATCTTAAAGTCCTTCTCTGAATATGCAAATATGTTTAGAACTATCTTGAGGTCTTTCGAAGACCTGAACAAAGCTTTCTGCTTGACAAACTAACATCTTACACAATAGTGCTTCTTGTCATAAATGTAGGATAAATCGTAAAGTGCAGTATGATAAATGGAAAAAACTAGTACTCAATGTTGACTCTGAAGGTCTCTAGTACAAGATGTGCTTCCTTGTTAGATGTGCTGGTGTGTAGCAATGAAAGTCATAAATTGGCTCAAACATATAGGGCTGGAGGAATATGCTGACCACTTGAATTGAGGCAGAATGGAATACATAGTGTTGTTATAGTTCTGGGACCAGTTGTTCAAAAGCCACTTATCTTTAACAAGGATTAACTCTTAGCCAAACCTATTGGTTGTCATGGCAATTAACCTAAGATTAAGGCTAACCATGTTTTGAACAACTGGGCCCTGATGACAGTAGAAAATTAATGACAAAAACAGGGCGAACCTTCTTGGCGACTGGAATGGAACACCTGAATATCCATTATAAACTCTACTCGAGATTGGATTCTTGTGCGGTTTAAGCCAGTTGTCTTATTTGCTCTCTCAATAGTACTTAATCTCCAGTCAGCCCAATAAATAAAATCGTCAAACAAAGTCAAAGCATATGGTTGGTTAGAAATGATTGGCATGTGTATAATTGCAGTCCGGTTTGTTCCGTCCAGATTGGCACATTCAATAACACTTCTGTCTTGATCTACAAAATACAGAAGCCGGTTTCTGAAGTCAATTGTCAAATCATTTGGTTTCTTGAGATCAGTGATAATGACCATGCGGTTGGTACCATCCATGTGTGCCCTCTCGATCCTCGGCTTGTGCCCACCAACAGTCCAGTACATATACCTAAGGAA
>JAOBAT010084086.1:0-18811 GCA_026413305.1 Hydrozoanthus tunicans
TTGAGATATCAAAAAAATTTTTTTTGCTATTTTAAAGCTTCGCCTCTGATCTATCCATTTGGCTGATAATCTCATTTCGGTCATTTTCCTCGGTTTCAAACTGAACAGTAACCTTAAGCAGCACATAATTTCATATGACTTAAACTTTATTTAATTTTCAAACTAATCTAGTTAATTTCTAAAATAGTATACAGATAATCAATTAAACTAAAACAACTACTGAAAATTATAAATTATTCTTTCAGGAAAAATAAAAAACAATTTTTACTTCATAACGCTGGCTTGATACATGTATACCTTAATTCAAAATTGATTCCTACCAAAATATCTTTCTCTGCCCCAGTGTTCTCCAGTCCACCTGTCATACCAGATATTGTACTCAGTAGCACCTTCTGGAACCCAGTGAATATTCTTGCTACCCTCTGGATCAATCTGTCTTTTAGCAGGTCGTTGTAAATAATGGGTATTTTTAGATTCGATATCTTCGGCGCTCCGCCGTAAAGCTTGTTCTAAATTTATACTGGTTCCTGTATCTAATGAAATATCTTTGGTAGCAGAGCTACTAGGATCAAATACTGGTGTATATTTTGAAGGTAAATAATCCCAACCGACAGGTTGTTCCCACTGTACAGTGTCGTTGAGTTTGTTTTGGTAGTAGTAACAGTTCGTGTTCCAGTCGAAATAGGCTATCCAGTTCCCTCGCTGTTCATAATATTGCGTAAAGGAACTTCCCTGGGGTTGAATACCTCCTTCAGCAAAACACTGAGGAGCTGCAGTTTCTTGCAATAAATAATTATCTGTTTTATGTGACAAAGCTTCATCTACATGTTTTCGTTTGGCTGCCATTTTGAATTTAGCCAGTACTTCGTATATGACTTACTTATTATCAGGCCGGGTAGAATCTGGGTACGACCTTAATCTATAGGGTCCTCAGTTGGAAAATTGCCTTACGAATTGCTAGTTATTTAGAAATTGGTTTCATTTTCGCTTCGGGAAGGAAATCTTACGAGTGATGTAGTTACCCAAGCGAAGAATTTAAGAGGGAAAGATTTTTCTGACAGAAATAACTACTTTATAATATTTTATCAAAGAGGGCGTGGCGATTTAAACACAAATTAAATTCGCTCAAACTTTCGTCAGTTGCCATCGTTTCTGAACTTTCTGGTGTGACCATGGAAAGCGGAAGTACAAAGTATATTTTGTTATCTTTGCCAGAAGCCGAACAGGATGGGAGCTCGCTAACCGCTGGGATTTGGGGAGTTTTGTCTGGTTATGTGTTTGGAAGTGACAACGAAAAGCCGGAGATTCTAAGGGGTGAATTGTTACGGGCAGTGCCTACAGACGAACAGACGGACGAGTCAGGAAAAATAAAATTAACAGGAATAAAACAGAAATATCTGCGTACGGAATGTTTTGAATCTCAGCTGGCAAAGTTAAATGATGAAGAAGCAGATTTACTGCTTGCAGTCCAGTCGTACAGTGCACGATGTTCCTTGGTACAACACAAGCTACTGAACGACCTGTTGGCCATACAAGAGGGTAGTCATGTCTTTGTTTACAACAAGGAGTTGAACCGACATTTAGCTGCATCTGTCCGGTATAAGGGTGCGGTTGTCCCTTACGATGGAGTTATGTTTGGTGTCCAAATTCTGGTAATCTTGGCTTTCTTGTATGTTAAACTAATTTTTTTATTTAAACAAACATTTTTTCTTGATTAGACTGAGGTGAGTTTGTATCCTGGTCTTTAAACAGACAGTAGACATCACTCAATTTTGAGCGGGTACTTTGAGAACATGGTAGACTTAATACTAGTTGCTGTTCTTGAGGGATAAATTGAATTTGATAAAATACTATATATCACCAGGATTCTTCCAAATCTGTCAGGTATCCATGCATCCTTGTCAAGAATCACCTCCAAACTAGAATCAATGCTAATTGCCCGTGCCAGTGGGTACAATTTCTAACTGCCGAATGTAAGGCATTTATAGTTCACAAGGAATGAACATATTATATTTAATTTTTTACCACACTGTCCACACATGCATGTTCATACTGGCAAGTCAAATCCTGCTGCACACTGTTAGATTAGAAGAATAAGGGTTCAAATAATTCCCTTGCAGGAGTGGGGAGTTATTGGACTGATTTCTTGCCATCTACTTTAAGCACATAGAAATACTTTTACTGATCCAAAACTGAAGTCATTGTTACTGATTAATATATAATTTATCTTAAAAACCAGGCTTGTTTGCTTCAAGCTAAGGTCTGTTTGCAAATGGACTTGCCCTCACTCAGTCATTTGTGACAACCTTGCTATGTTCAGCCTGTACAGTGAAACAGCATGGCAGATGTTTTCCCTGACAGATCTCTCAACTGGTTATTAAGATATATTTACTTGCTAAATCTTTCTGTAAGAACATATTATTTTAGATAGCTTTAAAATCACCTGAAACTTCAGTAAAGCAAAATGTATCAGGGTACTGTCAGACAGTTTGAGAAATTATATCACCTTCAACTTGTGACATTAACACATCTAAAATGCAATCAGCAGACACTGGTACAATTAGAGTGATGCTACATATGTGGGCAAGTTTTGACTTCCTTAGAAAATATGGTTGCCTCTACCCTTAGTCAGTCTGTCTTTCTAATTTTTATGTTTGTTAATTCAAGTGTCTTACAAAATTATTTACAATGTTATGTGTGTATACTTACAGCCACTTGAAATGATTGATCATACTTTCAAAAAAAATCTGAAACAATGAGTGTGAGTTCTGAGGACATTGCTTTTTCTTTTTAGGATGCCAAGTACAGGAACCAAGGCAACTGTGACGGCACCTTTCGATGTAAGAGATATTTCAGGTGTCCACCAGGCAATGGAATGTTCGTCTCTGCTGACAAACTAAGAGTGGCCCTGGACAAGTGGGCTAATGCTGCATCTCTTACCCCTGTGTCTACTCAGTCTCTCAGTCAGGGTATGTGGCAGTTGGCCTTAAGGTTATAGTAATAGCTACAATAAAAACACAGTTGTAGTAACCATGAATCATCCACTTAAAATACCAGTCACTTGATAGCATCTAGAACATACTTACAGTACATGAAGATTCCTAAGGGAGGGGCCACCTATGTTTTTCCTTTCTTTAGTTTTGGTAGTTCCTGCAAATTGCTCCCTCAAAAACTCCTGTCATAATACCTTTAAAATATCCTCATTTTATTAAAATTATATTGACTTGGTTTAGGATGATAGGTCAAATGACATATTAACACCCAAAGCAGTACCAAGCCTTGGATTCCCCCCTAAAAAAATATAATAAAGCCACCATTTTCTAGATACCTTGAAATTATGCTCCTGCAAATGCTGCATCAATAGACATCAGGCTGAGTGTTTGGCATGAAGAATTTGCAGATCGAGGTGGCCCGAGGGGCTGGGGCCCACTCACATATTTTAATGACTGAAAAGGAAGGGGGAGAGACCAATAAAGGTTGATATTTGATTCCCAAAAAAATCCCTACTTTTTTTAGCATGTACCAAGTAAACTGTACTTATGTTATTTTGATATGAGATGAAGGAAAACACAATACACAAAAAAAATCCCTGCACTTTTATGGGATTCCAAAAATACTCTAACATCTTCCATAGATCCAAAAAATTCCCTTTGCCAAAGTTTCAGACCCCAAAAAATCCTTCAGATTCCCATCCTTCCCCCCTTAATCAAAATATGTGAGTGGAAGACCTGGGTAAGAGGCAAATATCATCTGTTAAGGGCTACTAAGGTGGATAACAGTCATGAATTTTCATACAATAGGAAAGTGAAATCCAACAATTACTTTATTATTGGTTCACAAGAAATTCAAAAACAAATGAGTTTGCAAAAGAACTGAAATATAAAGTATTCCATTTTTTTCCTTGACATGACAAATGACTTTCACGTGACTGTTATTCAAAGTCTGATTAAGGGAAATTAGTGTCCCTTGGCCCCCTCCCCATGCCCTTAGCCTGGCTGATTGAAGAAATTTAGTTAAATGGATTCCTCGTTTACATAAACACACGGGAGGCTGGGTGAACATGAGATAAGCATTGTTTACATACTCTCTTTCAACCCTAGCAACGTGGGACACAGCCTAAAAGACTTAAGAATTAAAAGCATCAAGAAAGTCTCAAACTCGAAAGATTTTAAGGGTGTCAAGGCTACTGGATGGACACCCTTAAATCCATGGTCCCGAATGGCCTAAATTTAAGAGAAGAACCATAGAACTCAGCCCTATTATAATTTCTAATTTTTTTATAGTGAGGACCTTTCTAGTTTCTAGTTTTTTCGGTATCACCTTGTTTTTACCTTTATTCGTCCGGTTTCCCTACAGTTCTATATACATTGCTCCATTTCATTCATTGTTTGCATTCTCTTTTTTTTGTGCCGCGTGCAACTCGATGCGCGCGCACTTGTGTGTATATACACGCGATTTTGTAACGATTTTAGTCGCCCTGAAGCAGAACCAAAGTGAAGGTTCGAAACGTTGGTAAAATTTTGCGTTTCTGTTTCCAAGACGCTACATAACTCAAGCCAAGGCATCCCTAAGGGATCCAGAAACACGTTGCTGTTTGCTCACCTCTAGTTTTTTAAAGAAATTATGTACTCTCACGCAATACGTCTTTTTGACCAATCCGAGCGCGTATATTTGACTTATATTATAAACTAAAAAAGGAGTGTGTGTGTGTGTGTGCGTGTGTGTGTGTGTGTGTGCGTGTGTATGTGTGTGCGTGTGTAAAAGTTCAGTTCATATTGACAGTTCTACACATTACAATTATTTCAGAAATGGAAGGAACTTGTCCATCTTTAGACAGTGATGAGGAGTTCGAGCATTTGGAAGAAGAACAAGGAGTTTTAAGTATTAAGAATGAAGAAGCTGCTAAAGGAAAAGAGAAAGAAGAAGTAGAATTGGGGGAAAATGTTCCAGTCTGTGATCACTTTATAAATGGCGACCAAACCCCTGAACTATCGGATGAGCAACAACTTCGTAAGCAACCAGAAAAGCAAGGAACGGCACTAACAGTAGAAAACAAATTGTGTAGAGACAAGGAAGAGTTTTGGCAAAAGAATTTGAAAGACTTGCAGGATCTTTTGCATGATAAGAAAGTAAAGAACACAACTTTACAAGAACAGGTGAAACGTCTGAGCGAGTCTCTCCATGAAGAGCGAAAAGTCAACTTTTTTTACCAGAAAAGCCTAGAAGAAGAAAAAGCAAACTTATGTGAACAACGGAAGATCTTTGATTCCGAGTGTGAAGAATTCGAGAAGAGACTTCTTGAAGAACGGAGAATCAGGACAAAAATTGAAAAAGAACTGGAGAAAGCACGAACAGATTTGTTCAAACAAAAGGACGCCGCGACAGTCACGGAGCAACAGCAGCGGGAGCGAGAAAATCGCCTTCAAGAAGAAATTGATATTGTGAAGTGTGAGAGAGAAGAGATTCGTCTTCAGTTACAGGAAATCCAGGCAAGGCAACTAACAGCATCAGGAGAAAATTGGCAGGAAAAAGGACGAAACTGGATTCTCAATCGCGACGAAGTCCATCTGGGCTCTCGTGAACTAGGCGTTGGAGGTTGGGGCACTGTAACCGATGGCAAGTTTCGTGGTTGCGATGTGGCTGTGAAACAAATGCATAAACTTATCTTGTCTTCTCACAACAGGCGACTGTTTGAGCGGGAGATGGCAATTGCTGCACAGTGTCGACACCCGTGTTTGTTGCAGTTCATTGGTGCAACAAACGACAATGGCAGTCCCCTGCTTGTCACTGAACTTCTTGACACAAGCCTAAGATCATTACTCGAAAGGCGGTCTTTACAGGAAGAAGAAGTAGTTGCAATGGCAACTGACATAGCAAAAGCGTTGAATTACTTGCACCTAAACAAGCCGTCGCCAATAATACATCGTGATGTTAACAGTGCTAATGTTTTGCTTTGGCGCCGTGGCGAGACCTGGCGTGCTAAGGTTTCTGACTACGGGGCTGCAAACTTTATGAGGCAATGCAACACTATCAGTCCTGGCTGTTTGACGTATGCCGCACCAGAGGCACTTTCGTCCAATCAGTCCCCAAAGGTA
Source organism: Hydrozoanthus tunicans (assembly GCA_026413305.1). Lineage (NCBI taxonomy): Eukaryota > Metazoa > Cnidaria > Anthozoa > Zoantharia > Hydrozoanthidae > Hydrozoanthus > Hydrozoanthus tunicans. The sequence goes on from JAOBAT010084086.1 coordinate 6,096, forward strand.
GGAGCTGCAACATAATTAATAATATTTGCTAGATAAATGAATACGTAGTGACTCAGCGAAGAAAGAAAATGATATGCATATTGCTTGATATGTATACTGGATTTGTGATAGAAAAAAAACGTCAGTGTCATGGTTTAAACTCCTGAAGAAACACAAACGCAGTTAAAAATCCCAACTGGTTAGAGGTAGACCAGTTGTTTATTCAAAAGCGTTGCGGATCACTGAAGACAAATGGTTAGAGTGGGACAACCTCTTGTAATTTCGGCACCCTAACCAATGAACCACGCTGCCTCCCTTTGATGAATCCTCTTTAAACTCTGACACGCACGTTTCTTTTGTTTCAGTCATCTCGAACCCTGTTAATGGTCAGGGGAAGGGTAGGGCTTGTTTTTGACTGGTGCTTGTAGTATTAATTAGGGACCTTAACTGTCCCCAAAGCGTAACTCTCAAATGAAAAAGCAAACCAAATAGACATGATCAAAGAAAGCAAGCCACAAGTTATTTCTTTGTAAGTCGTCGTTGAATAAGGTCCCTCTAAGATATGATTTGTATAACTTTATATCGATACTTTTTCAATTTATATGATTTTGATAAATATTTTTTTCGACTTAGCGCCCTAAATACGTCTTGTGAATTTTTCTTAAATTGAGTAGCACAAGGGTTTTGCTGATTCTGACGTTAATATTAGCAAAAACCAATGATGTTTTTAAGAGAAGTTTTCAAACTCTGAGTTGTCGTTTTTTCTCGACAGATTGACGTTTATAGTTTTGGCGTATTGTTGTGCGAGATGTGTAACGGTGAACTGCCTGTCCAAGACCTTATCAGCAGTCAGGTGGCAGCGGTAGCAAATCAGAAGCTGAGAACCTTGATCAACAGATGTGTGAAGCAAGACCCGGATGAAAGACCTCCTATGACAGAAATCATCCAGGAACTGGAGGGGTTGTTCAATAATGAATAGTAAATATAAAGTACTCCTAACTCCCTGTCACACGCTATGGGTTTGGCTACGATGCCCCTGTAATCACGTTATGAGCCTCTACGATATTCTAGGATGTTAGATATATCCTTTGATACGTCTCGTTTTACAGGACTCCGGGTTAACGCTGACCACAAGACCCGAACGCATTTTTACCCATTCCTTTAGCGAGTCAGTGCCGGACCAACATGTAGATATTGACTACAAGTGTCCAAAGGGGCTAGTAGCTTAGAAAATTAGAAAGGTGCGCCAAAGTCGGGGGGAGGGGGGTGGGGGCAGCGACGTGTGGTTTGGCATTGTTTTTGACATTGGTTATACAGTGACCCACTGTTTAAAAACGGCTACCATGGCAACAAGAATCAGCAAAATATGGATAGTCTAGTGTTGCTGAGCTGCTAAAGTGATCATAACCATAATTGTCACCTCGGTTTGATGGCATTTCGTCGATTTCTTTAAAAACCAAAAAAAATCTTAATTTCGAACAAGTTGGGTTGGGGATACTGCGTTGGTTTCAGGAATATGGGTCAAAGCCCCTTAGAAAAAGGTTGGTAGTAAACAAAACTTAGGTAATTGTGGCTATATAGCCTGTCCACATACAAGTTGTTAAACGAGGATTTCTGGAGTTCTTACTATAAAGGGATTAGCAAACGTTTCCTCCCTTAAATAAAACGAACTTTCTACAAGAAAACGTCAGAATTAATGGTCGGAAATGGTTGCTCCACATGCAGCAAAAAGAAAATAAAGAAAATAAAATAAACTAAAAGAAAATAAACTCAACAACAGCTTGAAAAGCTAAATCGTTTCATAAGCTAAGTGGCCCTTATGTCCAGTGTCCGTAGTGCTAAGCGGATGAGAGTCTCTGACGCCCCTGGACAGGATACTCTATCGCAGGTTAGCCCCCAGTAGAACTGGTACTCATTTATACTGTTGGTTCGACTGGAACAAGTTCGGTACAGTGCCTTGCTCAAGATAGACGGCTTGATGGGGCGAAAGGACAGGGAATATTAGGGGCTTGCTGATAAGTGAGGGGGTGAGAAAGTAGTAGGGGCTTGCTGACAAGAGTTCTCGAGTCTTCACCCCCTCCCTTGTCAGCAAGCCCCTACTATTCTCTCCCCTCTCTTGTCAGCAAGCCCCTATTACTTTCTCATCCCTTCTCTTGTCAGCAAGCCCCTACTACTTTCTCACCCCCTCAATTAACAGCAAGCCCCTAATACTCCCTGTCCTCTCACCCCCTCCCTTGTCAGCATGCCCCTGCTACTCTCAACTCTTCCCTTGTCAGCAAGCCCCTACTATCAACTCTTCCCTAGTCAGCAAGCCCCTACTACTCTCAACTCTTCCCTTGTCAGCAAGCCCCTACTATCCATTCTTCCCTTGTCAGCAAAGTAGTAGAGGTTTGCAGACAAAGGATGGGAGAGAATAGTAGGGGCTAGCTAACAAGGGAGAGGGTGAAGACTCGAAAACTAGGAAGGCGGCAACAAGGTATAGGAAGGAAAAGGGCTCATCACACGAAAAAGGAGAAGGGTTCCAGGACTCGCCAGCTAGGAAAGGAATGGGAAGGCTCACCGTTAAGGGCTGTAAAAGGGCTAAGGGCACACGCCACAGTGAAAGACGTTAGTGGCCCCGGCAATAGAGGGAAATGGTTAAAAGGCTCATCGACGAGGGAGAGAGGGGGAACAAGGAATGATGCTCAAATGGCCTTACCTTAGCATTGCTCATCTTCGGAGTATCGACTCTTCCTAGCAGCGGTTACCTTCTTTGTTGTAAAACAAGGCCGCGTTCCCGCGAGAAGATTCATACCCAGTAGATGTTCAGCAAAGCTAAGGAACGGCCATTGGTAGAGCCATGTCACTACAGCGGCACCCTTTGTTGTAGCTTGGCTAGCTTCGTCACGGTGTCGAGGATAGACAAAGGAATCGTTGACCCTAAACGGCCCTCATTTGAGAACGATCTCTCCTCTCACTTCTGAGCTGATACAGTACGTGTTAAACAACTTTGACATACTTCTGGGCAAGTGTCAAATATTCGTGACACTTTCTTTTGTATGTGATTATGTTACAACTACTGCATGCACTGAAACGAACCACGCAGCATTGTTTTTGGATTTCGTAATACTTTAATTATTTACAATAACGTATAAAAATGTAGTGTTTGTTTTATCTAAGGATTGTTTGGTTGTTTTTATCTATTTTCTAAATTACCCATCTTTAAATGAAAATTTCAACTCAGATCAATTCGGTAGTTGTTACGAACTAAATAGAAACCACGGTGGGATTTTATTTTGTCCTCAGGACACGATTATTACCTCAATAAAAAGCATCTGATTACATGGATTATCAATGTACCGACAACTCTTTGCCATAAACAACAGAGAAACCGATTTTGTAAAAATAAATTGTTTTTCGTTTTCTATACTATAATATTTTGTTATAATGCCTAAAGAAAAAAATTGATTACATAGTTTCTAACTGCGGTAACCTGTTACAATGCATTTTCCTTAGTGCTCAATGACACACATCATTAGACAAGACTAAGACCTACTATATGTTTTTGAAAAACTTTTTAAGAAAGAGCTCAGCTAATGACAGTTTCTACACTTTGGATGACATTTCTTCCCGCCAACACGGCACTTACACCCTCCGCTGATATCACCAACGCCCTAGAATAGGAAAAATGATATTCAACGCTAATGATACTCAAAAGATAATGCACTTTTGATATTACATTTTGTAGTATCACTGTATTTTGTTAGTGCCTAGTAACAATAAACAATACTCTAACATTGTATAATGATACCGACGATGACAACGATCGTAGTTAATAGTGATAAAAGTTAATGGCAACATCAACGAGAATGTTGTTGCTGAGAGTGATCATTGATAGCAATAACAGTGTCGACGATAAGAATGATAATGGCGACAACGAAAATGACGGTGTTGATAATGATAATAAGATGATAGTGGTAACTCTTATGACGCATGACAAAGTTATTTTTGTAGTTTTGGACAAGTGAATAAAATTATCGTGCATGTTTGAGAGAAGAACAGATGATGCCATTAAAATAGTATGTACAAACGACCGTTTTTCAAAGACAAAACCAATTGAAAAGCGAACTCACGTCAGGGCCCCATCTGCGCCCGCGTGTAGCCCAGCAGATTTCCGTTCTGCACATGCTACAACGCATCCAATCACATCCGTCCTTCTTAAGTAAGACAATTTCACACTGGGGACACTTCATGGCCTCACCCTTGGCAACCATTTGCTGAAATCGACAAACAAGATATCAACGAACTTGATTTTCAGCAACAAAAATTTGTTTTTCTTTCTCTTTCTATGTATCTGTCTATCTGTCTCTCATTTTTCTCTGTATGTTTTTCTGTCTGTGCTGGTCTGTCCATCTGTCGGTCTGTCTATCTATCTCTGTCTATATTTCTGTGTGTCCGTCTGTTCTGGTCTGTCCATCTGTCTGTGCGTCCATCTTTCTCTGTCTATCTTTCTGTCTATCTGTCTGTGCCGGTCTGTCCATCTAACTCTATCATCTTTTTGTTTGTCTATGTGCGTCTGCCTGTCTGTCTGTGTTTTGTCTAATGTTTGTCTGTTTATCTGTCTGTCCCTCACGTACTCACATCGAGATATTGCTGCGTCTGTTTTGCGGCATCGTCGTTTGTAGCTCTTCTCTTAAGATCATCTTGGTACTCTCTACAGTTCATCTTTGGATGAATGGCTTTACACGTCAGACAATTCACACTGTTACATACAGGGCAAGCAAAGTTGTTTTGGTTATCCTCATAAATACACCAGCCAGGACAGTTGGGGGTTTTACAGTGGTAACTGTTTGTCTCTTGACTCTCCGCAGTCGCTAGGCTACGATTGAGGAATTTGTTGAAGTCTTCTGGAGAAAGAAGCTATAGAAACAAGATTAACAAAACTTAGTTTCGCCGACTGAATATACCTTTCAGCACGGGTTAGGAGGGTAGGGTTGGGGTATGGGCAAGGGCAAGGAAAATAAAAATCTATGCCACCCCCTGGAGGGGTATTAATTATGTTAACCAGCCATGGGTTTATAACATTTGAGAACAAGAAATCTCAAAACTATACCAAAAAGAAACTGACGTTGTCAACCCTTTCAGCCAAGGCCAGTTTTGCAACAGCTAACATCTCCTTTTATAACTCAAACAAATAAGACATTTGGTGGCGAAAACAGGGGGAATTAATCAAACACAGCAAGCTTAAATTTCTTACTGAGATAAAAAGCAAAATTCTTCTAAACTGGTATCAATAAAAGTATGACTTCTAGTTAGGAGATTTTAGCAATAGGTCACTCGACATAACTGATGACCAACCGCCTCGATCATAGGACTGTATTTTTTTCCCCTTGCATTGAAACGTAACTTTGAAACTAAACAAAATATTTGAAACTTTGCTGACAACTAACCCCGCCCGCCGGTTCCTCCCACTCCTAAAGCCCTTGTGAAACATTTTAAAAAGAAAAAAAGGTGGCTTGCTTGGGGGAGGGGGAAGTGGTTATGAAGCATACCGCTTTTATTTCTTGATCTGTTATGATTGCGTGACAGGCGAAGTTGTCGTCTTGAAAAGGACACTGAACTTCTGGGTCAGCGGAGTTGCGGATATGCTCGCGCAAACAATCTCTGCGATAACGAAACAGTTAGAATTCTTTAGGTTTACAGACAACTTGATAGGAAAATCGATTGACTTAAGAACGCTTAAGAACGGACACTGAGAATTTAGTACAAGTGAAAGAAACAAGTTAAAAGGAAAACAGAAAAATACGTCTGGAATGGCACACACAGAAGGGATCCAAAATTTTAATCCTGTAAACCATAAGCGCTACAACAAGGGTGAGTTTGGAAAAAGTAAGGCTTCCTCCTCTGTGTCAGCTTAAACGGTGCACGCTCCGCAAGACACCAGTGATAAAACATACAGCGTAACGATGAGTTAGAAAGTTTAAAACCCCTTAGCCGGCTCCAAGGTGGAGCAAGGGCCATCGACAGAGGCTCTACAGCGTCTCCTCTTCTGTACCAGTTGTTCTATTTCCCTCCAGTTCATCCCCATTGCGTTCATCTCTTTCTCGATATCTCTCCTCCAGGTGTTTACGATGAATTAATGCTCGTAATATAACAAGAACAACCCTTTTAGGTACTCTTTTGATTATAACAATTTACAAATAAACGTGCTAAAACAAAAAAAATACTGTAGAGTTTGGCTTCCCAAGATAAAGTACTAAGAAGTCAAGTTGGATAAAAAACATGAGGGACTGGAAGGAAAAAGCAAGATTAAGAACAGAAGGAGTCGAAACAATGACAAATGATGAACGAGAGTACAAGTAGAAGTGAGATAACAAAAGCAGAAAAATAAGCAATGAACAAAATATTGAGACAGAAGTGAAAGGAATTTGGATTTGGTGGTGTATTATGAAGGAGGGCGAAAGTGATGAAAAAAGAACTGGACAAGAGAGAGACACGTGTACAGCACTTACTTGCAAAAAGGGTGCAAACATTCTCTTAACAATACGCCCTCCCCAGGTTCCACGTCTGTGTAACAAATGACGCAGTCAAACTCTTCCGGGTTGGGAATGAGTGCCTGCTGCGCTGTTTGCATCAAAGTGAGAAAGTTCATCTCTCTCTCCTCCTCCGCCTGCTGCCGTTGTTGTTCTTCTTGCTGGTGAGTGATTAGTGGCCAGCTTAATAATAGTAATAGTAATAACAATAATAATAAAGATGATAAAATATTAATAATGACAAAAACAAAATAATAATAACAGTGATAAGTTATCTTGTAAACAACGCATCAATTTGGTAAATTATACATTAAATCTTTTCAACTTAATAATAGTAATAATAATAATAATAATAATAATAATAATAAATATGATAAAAATATTAATAACGATAACAAAAAAATAATGATAACAGTGATAATATAATAATAATAATAATAATAAAAACATTAATAATAATAATATAACGTTAATTTTAAACATAAAAGACAATTAAAAAATACTTTAACAGAGATAATATCAATAGTTTTTAAAATAATAACAATAGTAATAATAATAATAATAACAGTAACAATAAAATATAGGTATATGTTATGTTTAAAATTTCATTAACTAACGTTCTAAACATCATAACATAAACCTATGTTTTATTCATTTTATGATATTGGCAAAGGTGACTCAATAGTAAAAAAAAAACAGTATATAACATAATTATAATAGTAATGACTTAGTATACCAAGAGCACTTTATATCACTCAAAACTGCAGACAGAGTAAAATGAGCTTCAAAATTACATATAAAAACAGTCTGACCATCTGCAACTTTTTGGGGAGATCTGTTTTCGAAGTGCAGAGGGGCTGTCTTTCAAACCTTTTGCTGAATTTAAGAGATCAAAGACTCTTAGTTTGTAAGAATGGCTAACATACTGTAGGTCCCTTCGTTCAACACTTACAAAGGAACTTCGACTTGTCTTGTGACTCAACTAAATTTCTTGATAAAGTAATCGCTAACAAAATTACTATCTTAACTGATCAAGTATCTTCTTCACCGACAACAACCATTATGAAGGGCACAGTGAATCTTTTCCTTTCTACCAAACTATTGAAGTCCTTTTTAGATAATTTTCGAACCTGTAAATGTTGTAAAACCTTCATCCACTCGACTAGATGTTTTGAGATTTCCTATACCTTTGCAATAGACCACCTAGCTGTTAATTTCCTGGCTACATAAAATCTTTTCTTAAACAAGACAGCTGGAAAAGTTATCTTGTAAACAACGCATCAATTTGGTAAAGTATACATCAAATCTTTTCAAATCACATTCTGTAAAAGTTGAGCTGCAAAATATTTCTTGGAAACAATGCGACTAAATACAAAAAAGGAGAAGAAAAATTAAAAAATTTAAGCGCGTGTTTGAGTATTATTACATGTTCCTTTTGACAGATTGAGAGATTGTGATGGGTGATCACTCATATTATGAAAACTTCATACTGGTGCCACTGGAACAAGACAGACTTTAATACATTTTGTAAAGTTGGAAGTTGAATTGGTTAACTTTTCGCCAAATGAAACTAAAAAATTGAAAAAAAAAAGGCGACTTCTGCTAAAGTATATTTTCAAAAAAAAACACTACTCCCTTTATCGAGGGATGGTCACCCCCTGTCTCTGTACTTCTCTCCCCCCCCCCCCCAGGAGATGTACTGTCATTGCGAAACCAAAGCTATCCAGCAAAACCATTAATAAGTCGGTATAAAGACGTGAAGTTCCAGACATTTTCCTACATCTACAAAGGAGACATATCAAATAATCCCTCAGTAGAATCATGACATGAGTCTGGTCCATGCTCATATTTTACTGCAACAGTCTTCATTAGAAGCTTTCTGACCCTCTAATATCTAATTTGAACTAAATAACAACGTACTCAGAAATCAAGCAAGTGCTCGTTTGGTTTCTACACCCCCAAGTCGCGCCATTTTATCCTACAGGAAGAGGTTCACGCTTAAGCTTTTTTGACATTTTGGGCTCAATAAAATATATAGCTGTCCTTTCTGCCTATTTTAGCTAAATCCTTTCTCTAGTCTGTATGGCGGTGCAGTTATCCCCAATTCCTTAAAGTTAAGTGGCCGAGTCCTCAACTTCCCCTGGACAGAACACTAAACCATCAGAAGCCGGCACTCATTTATACAGCTGAGTCGACTGGAACAAATCGGGTAAAGTTTCTTGCTCAAGGACACAACACAGTGGCCTGTCGCGGCCTTGGAGTTATAAGACAAACAGCAGCTAGCCACTTCGCCACAGTGCTGCCAATGCCCCAGCTTATCTCCACTGACTCAGCTGACCGCCATGATTTTTGCTGTTCTACCAGTCAGTCTTCGGTACCTGCTCCCTTTGTTATGTCACAAAAACTGTTGGCAGGACATTTGAACAAGATCCCGCCGAACAAACGGGGCACTTCCTGTTCACTGTTAATCTATGTTCAGTTTTCCGGAGCTCGACGAGTTGAATATCTTTGTCCCATCAAAGAAATGAAAACACCCATTTCCCCTAACTTTCAATAAAGAGATCTTTCGGCCTGGCAACACTCAAGAATTGTAGTTACCGTAAAGCATGCTGCTTTTAAGTCGAAAACGTTTGTTTTTTTACACAATTTAACTTTATACAGCTTAAAAAATTTATTCCTTTTACCTTTTTAAGCGAGTATATGGTTAAAGCAAATTTCTTATTAAATCAGTTATTTTTATTATTAACTAAACATCCCTAGTAACTTGATCTTTTCGTATTAAGGCACATTTTACTCATGAAACACCGCACTGCTACACTCGAGCTTTATTTTGCAGTTTTCGTCCAACAGTTACATAATTATAAACGGACTTTACACTATTATATTGGCAAAACAGTTTACACATATCCGAAAAATTTCTTTTAGCATAACAATGAAGGTAAACACAATTAAAAATTAATGATAAACCTTATTCAAAAAACGAAAAATTCTAGTGTAGTAGTCTCTTCCGGCTTTAAACACCGCGTGAAAGAGGAGTGCACCTGACGGTATTGTTAGACTCGGATTTCTATAGAGCAGGCCTACGGAACGAGCCCGTTTGTTAGTGCTCTCTAATCAGCAAGACAAACATGCAAAAATTAGGAAGGTATAACATTGATAAAGCAAGCACTCGACAAACAGCGAGACAGTCATGTGGTTTCTGGCCTAGTCCTTCACTTTGTGTTCTTAGTTCCCTAACCGTAGCCCTCGTACTGTTTGTCTTCCCTCGTCCTACGGAGTCAAAAGTAAAAAACTCATCAGAAACGGTTCTCGTCACGGTTCTAAGGTAATTGTCTTCATGTCGTTTTCGTCACGGTTTTTCGGCAATCGTCGTCACGTCATTTCTGTCAAGGTTCTTCGGTTATCCTCATCATTTCATTTTTTGTCACGGTATTCATGATCGTAATAAATGTCGTGGTTCTTCAGTCACAGTTCATCTGACGATATGCCATTTACGTCACAACTCCCTGACGGTAATCGTTGTTACGTCTCTTAAGTCACGTTTCTGCTGACGGATATTGTCATCAGGTCGTTTGAGTCACGATTCCCCTGACGGTAATCGTCATCATGTCATTTCCGTCACGGTTCTTTCACTGGTAGTCGTCGTCATGTCATGTCCGTCACGATTCTTTCACTGGTAGTCGTCGTCATGTCATTTCCGTCACGGTTCTTTCACTGGTAATCGTCGTCATGTCATTTCTGCCAGAGTTCTTTCAACGGTAGTCGTCGTCATGTCATTTCTGTCAGTGTTCTTTCAACGGTAATCGTCATGTCATTTCCGTCAGAGTTCTTTCAACGGTAATTATCGTCATGTCATTTCTGTCACAGTTCTTTCAACTGTAACTGTCGTCATGTCTCTTTCGGTAAGTCTAAATAAATATTCTTGTCTGGTTAATTATCTATACTGATACTAGTTAGTTTGGCTGTTTCTTATTTAAAGAAAACCCTTCGTTCAAAATTCTTTTCAGAATGAAGACTAACATTCGAATTGTTATTTTTTTCGATAAAAACCAAATTTGTCAACGTCCTTCAAGTAATTCACCCTTATTCTCGGAAGAAGAAAGTTTAACAGTAATTATGTGCTGGACTAGGAACATCGCGTTTGGACATCTCGCATCTCACCACGCACTTGCTTTACCACTTGTTACTTTGTAATAGCCTCCATACTAGCTATGGACCAACTAAGCTCTGTCATTAGCCATGGACCAACTAAGCTCTGTCATTAGCCATGGACCAACTAAGCTCTGTCATTAGCCATGGACCAACTAACTTGTGTTATTAGCTACAGACCAACTTACCTGATTTGCTTAGGCCAATTACCATAATGAAGTAAGACTAAATACAAATAATAAAAATTGCTTAAAAAATCTAAGAAAAGGACTAAGTAGGGTTCTAGCTCCCGCACCTGGGGGTCAAATAAAGGTTAGTAAATACAGCGAGGCCACTGCTTTAAATGTCGAACTGCAAAACGTGCACGGTTAGAGCATATTTTGAAGGTTATCGAGGTTTTAAAACTGTAGAAAAAATTGTTTTATTTAGTAAGCCAATGACGCCCGTTCTGCAAGACTTCTGTTAACAAAAACACTGCAATCTTGATGGTTATCGGGCGCAGCAAAGTTTAGGATAGGGGTGAAAAGATGCACTGCCACACGTTCGAGGCCGAAAACTCTTCAGTGACCATTCTTACTCATTCAGCCGATTTAAGTCGATATTACAGACTAATAGACTTGTGTTTCTTGCAATGACTTGTATGACATTCGACGAGCATCCAGAGGATACTCAAAATAATGCTCGTTTTGAAGAATAGAAATAGCAACGGCTTTTGAACCAGTTGATGAAGCCCTACAAAGCGACCTTTTATTTTGCTTGTCTCAAAAAGTAGAAATGATTGGCGAAGCAACTGCTGAGGCCCTACAAAGTGACTTGCTAAACTTGTAAAAACTGCCTTCTTCTGCTCTAACAGTAAAGTTACCTGTCTAAAGAGTTCCATTTGCCTGCGTTCTTCTTCAATCCTGAATCTTTCCTGTTCATCGAGTATCACTTGATTGGGAACAACATAATCTTCTGGTCTTGAGGTACTGCACATTTCACAGCCTGGCCTAGTAGGTGTGTTCAAATACGTGCAAGCTGGACACTGCCATCCTGTTACCCTACTGCTCTCAGCTGGTAAGGAGTGTCTCTGATGTTCTGTGCCTAGAAAAGGAACTGACTGAACACTCCCTGACGACTGCTGAGCCACTTCTGAAGTATGCACAGGAAGAGAAGTTGATTGGTCAACTTGTCCTTGCATTACATGTTCCTGATTCATAATTAACTGTTGCACATCCTGAATTTTAAGTCCTCGGGGTAGAGTAAGATTATTGGACCTAACTTGTCCTGGTTGTTCTTGTTCCAAAAGCCTATTACTAGAGGGCGGGGCAGGTTGATTTGCCTCAGTACTAGGTCTAGCCGAGTTAGACACCTGCGGTTGAACAACAGTAGTAGTAACATTTGAGTCTGTGTTTGTAACTTCGTCAGGTTGATCTCTTTGCGCTTTGGTTACTGTAGTTATTGTGCCAGTTTCACTTTGACTTATTGATCTTTCTGCACCGCTTGCAACAGCACCAGATGTCCTTTCCTGAGCACTAAGAAATTCAGACCTTTTTAAACCACACTTTTTTCCAGATAGAAGATACAAGAAGACTGTCATTCCAGACTGAACAATACCCAGTTCATGCAGTGTTTCATCATCCTTTGGCAATCTGCGGCCTATAACCCATTGTTGTACTTTCTTGGGAAACCCATATCGGTCACATACCTGCAGTAGTTAAAAAACACTGTATTAATAACATTGCTACTATAACCACAAACCACTGCCACGACAAACGAGATCTGCAAGAACTCTAAGAAGGATCCTACAGGTATGTATCAATAGTTCCGTGATACAATGGATAGGTTACCAATGGCCATAATGGGTTCATGCCTTAAGGACCTACCTCACATTGCTGTGAGTAGTATAGTATGCACCGAATTAGCCCCTCTTTTGAGGCGCAAATGAGGCGCATGCATAAATTATCTCTAGGATGACGTCATAGCTCATGAATAAAATGAGACGCGCATAAATTATCTATTTTGTTTTCCAACCTCATGAATAAAATGCGGATTGTTTACATAAAGTCTTTTGTTATGAAAAGGATTTTAACGGTC
>JAOBAT010084097.1:0-13680 GCA_026413305.1 Hydrozoanthus tunicans
CTCTGGAAGATGAATTAAGAAATTCTCCCAAACTTCTCATAGGAATACTATGGACTTAAGTTGGGAGAATTTACAAAGTCATCTGTTGGCACTCTTAGGGGTTAAAGGGTTAAAATAATAACAACTGATGATGTCATTTGTGATTTCTATCCAGATTTAGAAAAAGGTCCTCGGCCAATCAGAGCTCCTGTTTTGTTGAACTTATTTTATAATTCTATTTTTAAAATTAAAAATAGTTCATTCTACTGAGAACAATAAGGGCTATATATATAATGATTAATAATTACCGCTAGCTTTCCATGCTTCACAAGGTGCAACATAATTGCGAAAAGTGTCACAGTAGACAGAGATATCAGCTTTACGAGGTGGAACTGTGCCATTTTCTGTCCAGTTATCCCAGAAATCCAGAATTTCCCCGCCAGCACTATACTGTCCTGCCTGGCAACCCTTGCATTCATTGTTTGGTGTCAAGCCTTTACCAGGCTCGCATACACAGGGCAAATTCATGATTGGCTTTGGTACTATACTTGAATCTTTTACAGTGCTGTATTGAAAAAGCAACAGTCAACCAGGGTTAATCAAATAATTACATGGTCTACAAACCTCAGCAGAAGAGTCAATCAATAATAATTTAAAACTATAAATATACAGGTGCACATTTTCTTCTCATCTCCAAGTTTTTAAAGTCAAGGAGGCTAACGATCCAGAATTGGTGAACAAAACTAGGTACTCAAACAGATAGTGAACATTTCTTTTTTATAAAGGTTTCAAAAAAAAAGTAGCAAAAGATCTAGAACTTGTGGGAAAACATATCATGCAACACAGTTCAATTAAGTCTAAAACTTGACCGAACAAAAAACTGTTCCTTTTTTTCAAACAGTTCAAGATTAATTTGCATAAATGAGGAAAACATAAGTGTATATATGCATAGGTAAATAAATAAAATAAAACTATTACTGGACATTAATCCTGAAAACTTAGTGACATTTCGCCTAGAACCACAAGGCTTCTTAATGCACGATTGTGCATGAAGAAGCCTAGTGGTTCTAGGCGAAACATCGCTAAGTTTTCAGGATTAATGTCCAGTAATAGTTTTATTTTATTTATTTATTTATATATTCAACTGGATGTCTAACATTCATCGTTTTCTATATATATGCATAATTTAATCAGCTTCGCCCAACAATGACAATGTGTTTTATCAGCAGGCTATAAATAACTAACGTTTTTGTTAATCTTTAAGTCAAATACAGAGTCTTCCTATTAATACTTACCTGTCAACTAAAGTTACAAAACGTTTAAAAGAATATAAAATCTCTATTTGGTTAACTTTGCTCTTTATCCACATGATTAACACGTGCCTTTATTCAGCTACCGTGAAATATTGAAAACCCTGCCAGGATTCTCAGGTCACTTATCAGTGACGTCAATGCACTTGACCTGAAATTTAGTGGTGACAATATCGTCAGTTTTTTTTCTTTTTAGTGTACGAGGAATGTAGCCGATTTTTGAACGCTGATCAAACTTCTTAACAGACTCGAAATTAGATTTTATCACAGCATGCCATCGTAACCGAGGAGGAAAAAAAACAACAAAACCAACAGGACCGTGTGGTCGCAAATTCGACAGCAAAGTGAGACAAAAACATCAACGATCATAAATTTTTTAGCCGTTATCGCTGAACTGCAAAGTAAATAATTTAATGCTTTGTTAATTTTAAACGGGAGTTAAAAGCTTAAGACCGAGAAAAATTAAAGTTCTGTTTGGCGGACGAATTTGCAAAAAATATGTGTTTTTTTTTCTAAAAATCTTTAAGAATATTTTGATTTGCTGTTTCTCACCGTAAACATGGCTCCAGTTTCAACTTGTACGGAAATTAAGTTGAGCTTATTTGAATCGAAAGAATTAATTTTTTATTCAAACAAGTTAAAATCATCAAAGACAAGTTCACTTACACTACACGACGTTTCATTGAGCCAAAGCCTTTCTTTAGGAATGAAAAGACTAACATCATGCAAAGACACATTTACCTATAAACAGTAACACAACAGTTGGCGTCTGGCTAGTTTATCCTACAAAGAACTCGATCTGAATCGAAATTTAAAACTTCAGTACTTGTTCGTCGACTTCTTTCTTGCATTGAAAAGTTCTTGAGAATTCGGGGTGAACAAAAATATTGGGCAAATATCATGCTTTTCAGCATAGAGCTTTTCAATATAAATACTTTTCAACATAAATGCTACAAAGAAGTTGGGCGGAATAAGTCTCTTTAAGAGATTGAAACGTCGCCAAATTATTTTTGTATAATGCGGTCGAAAACACATAATCGATGCAATCTTTGGTCAACTTGGAAGAGTTTAAATAATTCTAATCGTAAGACTATCTGAACTTTATGAATAAAATCTTACTTACCAAGTCGAATTCTGATAAAAAACTATTGACCGCGTTCTTGTTTTGGGGTCACAAGGTAATTCCATTCTGACAAAGTCTGATGATTTGCAATCGCGATTTGCTGCTCTAATTCCAGAGGGAAAAAGGCAAAAAACAGTCAGTAGGAGAGCAAAAGCCGAAGTCGCGTCCATCATCATGCAAGCTTTCTGCCCGGAATGAACCAACAATCGGATTGCAGGCTTGCATAACGTAACATTGTATGGCCAGCATGCACCGCAAGCTGGATTTCAATGTAAGCCGCTGCGCGGATATTTGTGGACTGGGTCGCGCTACAGGTAAAACTGTGCAAAATTTATTTATGCCACCGTGGTAGTACTAATTTTTTTATCATTATGTTGTTAAAATTACTCAAAGATAGCGATGCAAACCTTTGCTGTTTGAATTTAGTCAATAATGCACGAAATTGTATCAAAGGATGGTTAACCATTCAATTTGCACTCAAGTTTGATTTTTTTCGCCGAAGGGCATATTCCATTCGGTAAGATTCTGAGCTAAAACCGTGCAAAATTTGTTAATGTCGCCGTGGTAGTACTAATTTTATGATCATTTTTGTCCAGACTCCAAAGATAAAACTGATTTACTCAAAGATAGCGATGTAAACCTTTGCTGTTTGAATTAAGTCAATGATGCACGAAATTGTATCAAAGGATAGTCTTAAAACCATTTAGTTTGCACTCAAGATTGATTTTTTTTCGCCGAAGGGCATATTCAATTCAGTGTGTAGATGACATGATTATATCCGGCTACTAAGAGTATCTAGGGGATAACATGCTTGTTAGGCATCGCAGTTGGTCGCAGATATTATTTATTTTTACTCGTGTTGAAGCGCGTACCAGATATTCTATCCCGCGCTGCACTCCGCTATAAGAATGACTCAGCACAGCCTACGATGCGGACGCTAGGTATCAGCGGCTATGCGTTTAGCCTTTACTCAGCATAGACCTTTGCCACGGATCACTACGTTAAAATCTTATATGAATCGCAAAATTTATCGCAGGAACTAGTCGAGCTATGTTAGGGCACCTACCAACTGCACACAGTTCGGGAATCCCGCTGAAGACAAGTAAATGTTTAATATTTTCTAATTCCGCAACATCTAAATTTGTCTGTATTAATCTAAATGCAACAACACGCTTATTTTGATAAGAACACCTTTATAAGTACAACGAGGATCAAATTGGCCGAACTTAAAGAACAAGCTGAGGGTCGCTCGATCACTGATTCTTTTTTTAAGTCTGCTGAGCTCTGTTCTCGAACTTAACAATATATAGGGAATGACTAAAAATGATTCGCAGTTTTTCTCATTTAAAAACATTGTCGTTTCCTCAAACTTTATGCTGTATACATGCGAGCTTGCCCAGAAGATTTTTCCTTACCTCAGGCTTAGTTTTCATTCAATTTTAACTACAATAGAAATAAGAACAATTTAGCTTAAATTGCCGAAAAATTAAGAACAATAAGTCTGTAGTGTTCCTAATTAGCTGTATAAGCTAAATTCATTCGCCACGTTTATTATTTTTATAAAAAAGGCGTGTACACTGCCGGACGATGCCCAAAAAAGGATTTCAAACTAGCGCTTTGTTGATCACGTATTCAATATCTTAACGGCAATAAATGTTAAGTGTACTCAACGTCAAATATTGCAGCCCTGTTAAGTCACGAGTGACCCTTGAGTCAGTAGACCTGAATGGGTTCTGTAGCATACAATATAACAGTCTGTAATTTTAGCGTCGGGCATTAATGATCTATATTATTTTAGGCGACTTCATGGCATTCACCCTTCAAGTAAACAGTATATGGGGTACACGTAGAGACGCACCCTAATTCAGTGTTAATTAGCCTCGCCTGAGCCGTTTATAATTTACAATGTATGAATCGCTTTCAACATTAAGCACACTGGCTTTTTTTCATTGTCATCTTGCTAAAAAATGCATGACTGCACAGGAAAACGTTACGAGATTCCAGCTAATGAGCCGCGATTTGATATTTCGTATTTTTATATTGCCTAACATCAAACCTGATATTTCTAATAGGTTTATACTTGTATGTTGGCTTCACGAGTGCTAACTGCGTATCAGCAGTGATCAAGTGCCAGCGTATATGAATACGTGAGCCGGCGAGGGTTTCAACCGACGGAGCTTATTCAGGAGCCAGCACGACGGTACTTAGAAAACCCTAGAAGTTCCTAAGCACTATATTAGGCCTTTTATACAAGCTAGGCAAGTTCTTAACGCAAAGAGTGCTAGTATTATTAAATAATCTGAAAATTCCTACAAGTAGATAAATAAGACTGAAGAATATAAAGAAACAGTTTGCAGGCAATATGTATAATTACCACGCGAAAACGGCGTATTCTATGTATGTTTATGTGCCGCGTGCCTTTGATTTGAAAAAGTATATATGCTTGAATTGAGTTGATGAGCTTAGTGTGAGCCTGACGGATCTTTCGGTCTAAAGGAAATCCTTTTTTGCATGTTTCAATATATTTATACTGATTCCGGTGATCTTCGAAATGCGAACATCAAAATACTTACCAAGCCCGCCAAAATCCTACCGAGTTTATAACTCTAATAGCTCTTGGGTCAATTAAAAAGTAAATAGTTGAAAATCTTTGCGTCGGAAGAAGTAATTTTGGTTTAAACTGCGCACTGCTTTACTGAGCCCGAAGCCGGTATAGGATGTGGGAGTGGCTGAGAGGCGGGCCGAAACTTTCAGAGAAAAAGTTCAAAGATTCTAAAATAGTAATGTCGGCGGCGCGAGGGTCATGACCATGACTCGGCATGAGTTGAAACCCCCAACCAGACCAATGTGTTGTTTCCCCGTAATTAAGTAAGACACTTTACCCGACTAGATTGTTCCGGTGACTCAGCTGTAAAATTGAGTAACGGCTTCTGCCGCGGGCTAACCTGCGATGGATTAGTGTCGTGAGTGAAATCACGTTTTCAGACAGAATTCTCTTGTTTTACAGTATCAAAAAATCATCCACAACTATAACATAAAACTACGCCACGAGTTTATAATCAATCCACTGAATGATAGCAAAAAAATTTCCAAATGAAGTTGATTTGCAGAAGAAATTAACTTCGCACTCGAGTTTGTTTATAATCAGGCATATCTTCGAGAAAAAACAGGGAAGTCCAGGCTCTTATTGTAAGCTTTAAAACGCTTTTCATTACATTTTCCAACAGAATAACTTCAAAACAGTAACGAAAATAAGACCAAGACCAGTATTAAAATGTTCTCAAAAAATTATCAAAATTACTCGCCGCCCGATTGAGAAGCCGTGTAAACAAGTCGAGCTTTACGAAAACAAGTAACAAGGCGGCGAAACTTCCTAACGCTTTTAAAATTTAAACTTTCTGATCAAGCAAAAGAAACAACATTCAGAGTGGTTATGACTTTTTGGTGATATTCACTAAACAGCAATTTCGTAAATCGGAACTTACATACTGAATTCGCGGGGGGATATGCACTCGGAGCTTGCATTTTGGCACGTCAAACACGATTTATCAAGTTTTCAGTCGGTTTTGAAATCCCTCTTTATAAAAACATTTAAATATAAATTTCCTTAAGCTGACAATTAACAGAAAGGGCAAAAAACTCGAAGGTCGTAAGGGCGTACCGTCAAAACACCCAATTGCCACGTTTTAACTAAAACCCCAAAACACGCGTTCTCGGGAGACAAACTAACTCCCGAGTCAGGATTTCGAGTTGGATTTCGAGTTAGGATTTCGAGTTGGATTTTCGAGTTAGGATTTCGAGTTGGATTTTCGAGTTGGATTCGAGTTAGGATTTCAAGTTGGATTTTCGAGTAAAGATGTAGAGTCGGTTTTTAAATTCGAAACGCGAAGCATTTCGAATTTATTGCGATGGTGAGAAGAAGTCAACGTGATTGACGCGCGTAGCAGGTTGGGAACTGACGGGCCGTAGCTCATTACGTGAGCGACGTAAGTAGAACCGAGAAGTTTGGAGTACAATTTTGTTTGCTGTTTGCGGTTGAAAATCTTCAAGTTTCATCTTTCGTCGCAGAAACTACGCCCTCATTTGCTAGCTACCATCACTATCATCACACATTCACATCGACAAGCAAAGTTCCACAATCAAATTTGTGAGACCTGAAGTTTGCTCGAGTTGCAATATTGTTGAAACTGTCATTACATGCCCGGGACATAGTGGGCAAAATTATACGCTGATCGCAGCGAATTTGATTGCCTGCGAAACGTGGCGTATTTAATCGCTCGTATCTGACATGCCAGATGTGGGCGATTTTATACGTCAGTGGTCGCTACGATCAGCGAAATTTGCTATCGAAGTAGGTGGCACACTAAACGAATTGGAGCGAATTTCGCCAATTGCGGCGATCGACGTACAGAAGCTTGATTTGACACACATATATGAAGAGCAAGAGTAAGAAGAATACTGAATAACGATATACTGTATCTGTATGAAAAAAATATTGTATGGAAAAAAATACTATAATTTCATAGTATGAAAAAAAAACTATACAGAAAGATAAACAGCATTACTGATGAATCTTCCTCATTCAAGGAAAACCCCATTTCTCCCTGAAAGTTAGTTAAAAATTACCTTCTCAGTTTTTAATCATAATAATTATCAATTTAGACACACTTATGTATTGGTTTATAAGAATGATGCATGTGTGGCAACTGTTTTTGCTTGTAAATTGCTCCACAACTTTCTGAACGCCCTAGACGAAAGAAAAAAGTAAACTGTTTTGATACCTTTTATTGCAGTTTGGAACCCTTAGAACATGTACTACACAACAGAAACCAACCTCTTCTTCTTCCTTCAAACTATCATCAGTGTCTGTCTTGATGGGGCTTGATGTTAAATCAATGACCAACTATGAAAAACAAGCTAATCTGAATATTGGACCAGCGATATTTTTATCAATGCAACAGATTTTTAGCTCCTGGGATAGGGAGCACAGTACCTTTTTACTGTTTGATCAATAACGTTACTCGATCTCGTTGGGCCTCAGAGATAAAATTGCCCCTCACATAAGCAGAAAAAATTTCTTCTACCTTTCTGTATTTGGTACTTCCGTCTGGTCCTGGATATATCATGTACTTCTGAAAACAGAATTCTCAAACCTAGTAACATTTCTTGGACTACACAAAGTCTTTTTTAGGTTACAATTCTCTTGAAATAAAACATTATCTTACAAAAGATATTGAAGGTTAAAAACTTTAATAAAACGCCGGCGGATTTGACGCGTATATGAAAAGACACCCAAAAGTTAATGAATAATTCATAGATAAAGGCAATCATGAAGGGTCGGCTGTTGTTTCAAGTAAAAAAATAGAATTACGATGGCAATACTAGGGTAGATTAAACAAGATTGTCCTTACTCCTCCTCCATCTTGAAAAGATCAGAAGACGATGTGTAACACCGCTGACAAAGTACCTTGTGTTGTGATGGAACCCCGCCACTGAGATCCAAATTCAAAATCCAACTCGAAATCCAAACTCGAAAATCCAACTCGAAATCCAACCCAAAAATCCAACTCGAAATCCAACTCGAAATCCAACTCGAAATCCAACTGGGGTCTCTGTCAACTTCACCACGAAAACGTTTTGACATGCGCACTTTGCAAGAAGTTGTACTTTTCACTTCCTGTTGACGTTTTCGTGGCACACCGACATCTACCGCTCTCTGTAGTCGAAACACGCCAACTGAACAACTAAGTGAAACAAATCTCTTCAAAAAGATTAAATTCAAAATATCATTTTGGCTTAATTTCTTTACTGAAGAATGTAAAGACAGCTGCTGAAAGACAACTAAGCGTTTTTAGGCATGCCATTAGGGGGCTTGGATCGGTTAAAAATATATTTTGTGGATTAATTTTCGAAAATTTGAAACCAAGTCCTTATCGCCTTGCAAAGTTGAAACCCACAATTTTCGTCTCATTTTGAAACCGGCATAGGAGCTTAGTTAGCCTGACGTGGCTACTGACCATGGGCACATGCATAATGGAGCCACAAAACAAGACGATCGATAGCCTGAGTGCCTAGTGTCGGTTGTTTGTTGCTTGACAACTGTTGGTGAACTTCAAAAATCAAGCGTCTTCAACAGGGACCATCCGGACCTTTACATGAACCCGGGGGTGGGGGATATTTCCTTATATTGACTATACGGGGATCGACGTGCCGCTCGACCGGGTATGGTTTTGAGCTCCCTTCCCAACAGGGTATATAATGTACGAGTCAATTCCAACCGCGAGCATCTACCTCGAGCAAACCCCGGGCATTTAATCGAAAATGAGTCCCAGGGGGGCGGGCATTTGGCAGTTAGCAGTGTCCCCCCCGGGTGTTTAAAAACAAAAAAAGAGTTTCAAACACCGTCATTTTGGAATAAAAAAACATTTATCGACCATAAAAAACCTATATTAAACAAGAAACCATGCATTTGCTTTGTCTTTGTCCGGTGGGAGCTAGTACCTCATTTCGTGACCCTAACAGTTCATCATTCAACCTCGTTTCCAGGGCCCTTTCCTCTTCCCCCCCTCCCCCCGTCGAGAAGAGGAACAGGCCCTGGGAAGGAGGTTGTTCATCATTAGGCCATATGACTGTTCATTTTCGACTCACAATTATCTAGTATATAGCTAATAGGCCACAAGAAGAAAGAACAAAGAAGAACCTCTATACGTGTTAGGTTGGGTGCCGGAGAGTAAAGCACAATAGATGTACAATGTTCTGTTTAGTTGCTGCTCCGCTGTTTTATCCAGTTTTATTGAGCCGAAACAGTTAAGTTTATTAAAAATTGACAACTAATAGTTTTGTATATCAGTCTGATGGACTGGGGAGCCGGGCATTTGACCATCATAGTAGGAACGGGGGGCGGGGCATTTGCCCACGAAATATGCCCGCCGGGCCCGGCCTTTGACGATTTTTTTCAAATGCCCGGGATTCGCCCGAGGGTTTGCCCGGGGGGGGGGGGAGGGGAATGCTCGCGGCTGGAGTTGACTCGCACATATTCAAGGCACTTCTGTCCTAAACAGAGTATCGTTTTGTCCTTCGGTACTAGATTTCGAGACGTCCTAAACTGGATTGCCGTTTAATGCAGTCTCGGTTCTGGTACTGGCGGTAAAGGGTGGCGAGTTAGTAAGCCCAAGATTTAAGAGATTTTTAAATTGAATAGTATCGCATCTTCAACAATTTCAAGTAAACTGTTTATGAAAGTTTTCAATTGGACGGCTATCATTAGAGCTCCCAAACAGGGTTATCAAAAAGAATAGATTGTCCTAAACAGGGTCTTCATTTTGAGGTCGCCGTTTGTCCTAATAACTATGTCCGGGCTTCGAAAGACCAGTGCCACCCTTACACTCAAACTAACCTCAAACCCCCTCCCCCTCCTCCGTACATGAAGACATGTGGTGTGGTTTTCAAGAGAAATAAAAAGGCTGGACTCAAGATGTCTGCCCGGTCCTCGATCAAGGAAAAAAAGGAACGACGTTAAGTTCAGCTGAGAATATTCTGGAAGCCTAGGCATGAGCTTCAAGACCAGCATGCAACGCGGCCGGTTAGGCTTCTCGATATTTGTTGTGTTTTGGTTTTCTTACGGAAAACTATAAATTCCTGGGAGTGTGAAAACCAAGCGCAAGAGCAGTTTGTTCCTTATGTGTCAACCTCACCTTTACAACTATGTTCTTCTTAACTGTTAAGTTTTCCGGAAAAAGGTCAGGTTTTTCGCGCCGAATTTAATTTCTATAGATGTGTTGATTGTAAGTTGAACTAAGTGTGACTAAAGTTGTTATATCTGCATTGGTTGCACGACTACGATTTCTTCCTGTAAATATGAAGTTTTATACGCTTTCCACTGCCTGTAAATTCCTAGTTTTGTAGAAGGAGTAGCCAGGTAACCTGTCAAATTTGTTTTCTTTCTTGTTGTGGGTGATACACTCTCGTTATGTTGTTCTGAAATACAGCTAGAGAACTGTTTTCAAATTTTCGTGTTCGTGTTGCATGTCCAGTACTAAAAAGCATTTTAGTAAAGATAAATATTGTAAAGTTTTGCACTACGTTTTATCCAGAAGGAAATGTCGACTTTCTTCTATTTTTATTGCCAATCGGCCGAAAGTATTGAATATTTGGAGCTGATTGATCTTTAGTTTTGAAACCTGCTTAAAAAATATTTTGCCCACATGCTGTGGCTGTGAGTCAGTGACAAGACCAAAAGTTTAGATTAGATTTTAAAAACAGAGTTTTTCCAGTGTTGGCTTTTGTAGCAAGGCTCAATTAGTTGCTCACAGAAAACCAATTTTTTCCCCCTGAGTTAAAATCAGTATGTACTCAGTTGGTAAATATCCCAACTCATTTTTCTTGAGATGGGGCAATAGATTCTGCAACTAAATTAGTAACAGAACATTCTTTCTTTTTAGGTTAATATTGATGCAATTATATTTGTGACCCTTGATAATGGGTTATGATATCCAGAGGTTCCCTGGAGGAGCAGATTCTGTTGACGAAGAGCTCATATGTTCAGTATGTGGAGGGGTTCTAGAGGATCCATTACAAGCCCCAGCTTGTGAACATCCATTCTGTGCTGCCTGTATACATGAATGGTTGAACCACCAACAGACCTGCCCTAATGACCGATGTAGTTTGACACCACTGCAGCTGAAACAAGTACCAAGAATCTTGAAAAACTTGCTGTCAAAATTACTCATTTCATGTGATAATGCATCATTTGGCTGTTCAGCTGTTGTTAGACTGGATTCCTTGCAAAGCCATTTATTACAGTGTGAGTACAACCCTAAAAGACCTGTTTCCTGTGAAAAGGGGTGTGGTTTAGTTGTTCCCTTTGACGAATTATCTGAGCATAACTGTGTGCGGGAACTAAACAACGTCATTCAAAACCAGAATGTTAAAATTGCTGAGTTGCAAGCACAGATTGATGACCAAAGACAACAACTGAATGAACAGAAGCGAGAAATGCTTATTTTAAAAGATATGATGAGAACAATGCGATTGATAAATATACCACCCATGCCATTATTACAGCCATCCATCGGTATTGGCAACAGCTATGATGATGATGTGAGAAACTGGCTTTCCCAGTTATCACCAGCTAGAGTCACTCGTTGGGGTGGCATGATATCCACTCCAGACGCTGTACTGCAAGCAGTTATTCGAAGAGCATTAGCCGACAGTGGCTGTCCTCCAGCAATACTAAATGAACTGATGGAAGATGCCCACGAGCGCAAATGGCCCCCTGGTTTGAGCACCCTTGAAACTAGGCAGTTGAATCGACGTCGATATGAGCAATATGTCTGCCGACGAATTCCAGGAAAACAGGCAGTTGTGATTATGGCTTGTGAAAATGAACACATGGGTGAGAACATGACCATGGAACCAGGCCTTGTAATGATCTTTGCTCATGGTATTGAGTAGTTGTTTTTAGTCAGACCAAAGATTGAACCTATAACTACAACTTAAGTATATTTGATGACAAATTGATATTTTGAACTTTAACTAAGGTTCTTTGTATATACCATTTGCATTGTTCCTTGCATCCTTTTTCATGAAGGTTACTAACAATTGTATTGTTATAGTACAGCTATAGTTATTGTATTTAATAGTAATAAATTATGCAGAAAAATCAATGAAGTCAATAGTCTCTCTTACTCTGAAAGCTTCTCAATTTTTTAGAGCAAACAAAACTATTTCCCATGTGCATGATCTAAAATGCTTAAACATAATTGTATGTTTTAGTACTATAATTAATGTATTTAATAGTATTATAATTATTTATGCAGAAAAATTCATGAAGCCAACTCTGAAAGCTTCTCACTTTTTCAAAGTAAACAAAATTCTTTTTCCTGTTTACAGGGTTCGTCCCAGTCCTTAAAATTCTTAAAAGTCCTTAATTTTCACTTTCCAAAATTTGAGGCCTCAAAAGTCCTTGAATTTTTGCTTTTTCTTTGTTATGATAATTCGATAAATGTCAACAGTGCCCAGGAAATGCATTTTCCAAGAATCTTGGCTCGAAAGGGCAGAGTTAACTGGGTGGCTTCAAGCAGTACCTGGAGATCCATACAGCGCTTTGTGTAGTCTTTGCCACAGTATCGTAAAAAGTCATGTTTTAGCTCTGACAGTTCTGGTGGTTGATGTCCCATGGCTTAGGTCCTCAAAAACCAACAATCTTATCTTAAAAGTCCTAAAAAAAAAGGCCTTAAATTTTGCTTTGAGAAAAGCAGTTGAACCCTGTGTTTACTTGATCAGTTGCAGTTGCTTACTTCAAAATCATAAATATAAAACCCATGTTTATTTGAATTATATGTTTATCCCCTCTCAAGTTCAAATTAACAGAGGAGTTATACTCCAGCTGTAAACATTAGTCTGTAAAAATCAATAAATTTTAATTTTTATTCTTCACAAATTACAAACAACTGCTAATTAAATGAAAAAATTAATTGGATCTATAAAAACCAGAACTTGGATCATTGTTACAAGAAAAAGAAATGTATATGATGGCCCTTTAAGACATGATAATCTAGAATGTTTCTGTACTTTTATGTGTGCTGTGTGGTTTAGGTGCAATAAATTGGACAAACAGTTTGAACGGTCCTTACATTATTTAGGGGGACCAATGAATTTTCTTTGTCAAATACTTTCCAAGTCATTTCAATTTCAGTATTGTTATTAATTTCATATAATAAAGGGTTTTGAGTGGTCTTATAATTATAGGGCCCCAAGATTAAGCTTCTTAAGAGCTGTGTGTAAGAGTGTGTGACATGTCTTCAGTTTTGGAGTAAAAACAACAGCAAAGTACGCAAAACTAAACAGAAAAAGTGTCATGACCAGATAGTTTGTATTTAAATTTTTTCTTGTTGTAAAAGTAATTGTTTAATTTTGTGTGAAATGTCAGCTCCATAGAATAAAGCGGTTGCGTGTATGCGAGAGTCAAAGTTGACAGACTTTTCATTGAAATTACCAGGCCCCGAGGGTCTCTTGAGCGCTAATTTAGGTTTTTCTAAATTTCTTGAAAACAAGAGCTCAGTTGCAAGTTTAAGTGTGATTTCTAAAATCAGTTCACCAAAGGGGTTCTCCAGGCAAAAGATAAAGAAATCTGAAATTTGATGTTTGACCACGAGTATTTGATTTTCTCAGTCAGCAGCTCTTAAACTGAAATTATTTGTTTAAACTGTCAGCCCTTTTAGAAAATTAATGAGGCCATTGCTTTCAATACTAATTAAATACAACATT
>JAOBAT010084108.1:0-18808 GCA_026413305.1 Hydrozoanthus tunicans
TCGATGTTATCTTGGTTGGCCACATGAGAAATTTGTAGTTTTAATTTCAAGCTTACAACAACTGAAAAATAGCCCTGGAAGGGTAATTTGTATTAATCATATCTCAAAAGTTAACCCGGGCACGCCCCTTTTTTATTCCATTTTTGCAGTTTACATATAATGATTGACAAATGGAGAAAGTTAGACTAAAATCTAGGTGCGGGTTCTATTTCGATGGAATGACCTTGACGAATGTTTTCACGACGGTATTAGAAGTGAGGAGCTCGTGTTGTAGGTCATGCCGCATTTGGGGTAAATACTCGACTGTAGTACATAAGGATTGCGATTTTCATCTTTTTAAAAGTGAACAGCTTTTCATCACGATTTAGAAAAATTGTACAATGTCAAACTTGAGGGCAATTTATTGGGGGAGGTTTATTTGTTGGTCGTCGCTCCGACCTTCAACGAATTTAATTCATTTCATTGTTTTGATATTTATCGTTTTTGTTTTAAAAACAACTTAAGAACAATTGAGCCCCGGGCTCGATAGTTAAGTTGTTTTAAAATTTTACCATGCAAGGATTACAGGAACGATTTGCAGTTTTGATCTTTTTTTTATCACTTTTTGCTTCAATTTTTACGCTGTACAAGTAATAACTTGCCCCGGAGTTAGCTCCTTATAGTTCTTGGTCGTGTTGCCCAGGTTGCCTATAGAAAGTGCGTTTGCGGTCCGTGCCAAGTATAACAAAAGGTTGATGTCAAGAACAAGCCGCTATTCATCGAATGCAGTCAACCATGATACTTCTGCTCAAAATTACCATTTTTCAACCCCGGGAAATTGAAAACGTTAGTAGTATAGAAAATGGGGGTATTAGCGCATTTTCTCCCTTCGGTCGAAAACGACTTTTCTTCGAAACTCGCTTATCCCGCCCATTTTCTATACTACAAGGGCATGGTAAGAAGCCGATAGTATAAAAATTATATTATTGACTTTTTAATAAGAGTGTCATAAATAAAATGCGTAATAATTACACTACAATTACTTTATTAGGAAATTCTATTTTATGATGTCCATAAGCATAACTACTAGTGCCATTATTGTGTATGAATCTTTTATCATCAAAACAACTAAGACTTATTTTATTTATTTCATAACTACCAATATCATGCTTTTCACTTCTAATAGTTCTCATTTTATGATGTAATTGCTTGCTTTTTAGTAATACGTTTTTGTAATCGTTATGAAATATGTCATTTTTAATAACTACTTTTTTTTATTCCTTTTGCTGTTTTATGATTTTGTTGGTCTTCTTTCGTATAAGAATACATTTTGCTACGTAAGCCAATGAATTCTGTTATTGACGTACCAGATACTTCATCTTTGAACTTTCCAATAACCTTTTTATTTTGATCATTGTAAAAAGGACTAATTTTTGGATAATCACTATTATCAAATCTTTCTTTGTCAAACCAAAAGTCTTGATAAACTTCTTCAGTTTCTATTTCATAACAAAGACTGTCCGTATCAGAAAAAAGTAGCTTTGCTTTATTTTCGTACTTGTTTTTGATATAAGTGTAGTGAAAGTCATACATTAGCGTTTTAGAGAGCTCTAGAATAGACATTCCTATGTATGCGGGCCTGTCTAATGTTAATGTTTCTTTGACCTTATGAATAGCCACTAAGTCTTCATTAAAAATTTTACTAGATACGAAAGTTGGTTTACTAGTTAATTTTATCAATTTTTCTTTGTTAGTGACTAGTCGAACGTCTACTCGTTTTCTTAAGTTCTCCATTGTCTTACCAAAAACACTATTATTCATTAGTTTAAAAAAGTCTTTTTCAAAAGCATTTTTAGCATCTTTTCTTTTGTCAGTATTAAAATCGATGTACTGTCTTAACCATGGTGATTGACTAAATTTTAATACGCGATGAACTTTCGTAACTTTCAATTCAAGATCTAGTTATAATTGTAGATTCCGATAATGTAGAACGTATTTTTCTTTATTGTTTAGAGTAGGTACTATTTACTAACTAAGCCACAACTTAGATTAAACTTGTCTGCTATTTTTTGACAATATTCAGAATGCATGTCTTTTGTTATTTTCATTTTTTCAGCGGCTAACGGATAATCATTATGCAAGCTGTGTAATTCTTTTGGATATTCTAAATCAACTTCTAAAATAAGACCTCGTTTGCTATTTTCTTCGTACTTAGCTAGATCAAGTTCGTCTACTTCTCTTTGTTTTAACCAACGAAATCTTCCTGTTGGTATATTTTGTGACATGGCCCATCCGTATAAGTTATTAGCATCTAGGTACATGATGTATTTTGAAGGTTTATTTTTGTCATACGATTTCACATATTTATTATTAGCTTCACTATGTCTGTTACAAATATAAGAAATTCCACCTCGCGTACTTTTTTCAACAAATTGAAACATGTCAACATCTGTCATCAATTCTAATTTAATATTAGTCATTTTTAGCATACTATCCCACGATAAACCAGGACTAGTGAAGTAATGACAAGGATCTAATTTATAATATTCTAAACAGGTTTTTTTAAAGTTCTCAAAAACGTCAGCTAGTAGTTAAACGTCGCTTTTCAAATATAAATCATGGTATTCTACCATGTTTTTAATGGAAAATGTTTTACAAACTTCCTTAGCATGTTCGTATTCTTTCATGCTAATGTCTTGACTATTCATAATAGAATAAAACAACGTTTTGATTGGTAATTGCGTATCATCAAACTTTTCGAAGCTATTCATATAATCGTAAGGATATACTCCTTTTTTACTCATCAAATCAAGTTTCTCATTTTGAAACTCTTGAGAAGTATATTTTAGAAGCTCTTTTGGTAAGTTGTTAACCAACTTTTCTAGAGATGAACTCATAAATTGGAAACTGTCGATGAATTTGAGATGATTACCTAGCATGAAAGCCATGTGTTTTTCCATATTATCTGGAATAACGTTGATAGACATCTCTTTTTCAAAACCATTTTTATTCGTATAAGGATACTTTTTTATGATAGATGATATTTCTTGCATTATGAAATGACTATCATATCCTCGTAAATTGTGAAAAATGACAGGAATCGTTATTTCATCTGCTTTAATCCTAAGCTTAAGATTACAACTTTTCTTAGCACTACCGCGATAATTACCAGTAATATGACGATGATCTCTTACTCTTGTAGAAGATTTGATGTAGTTCTTGTCACAAATATGACACACTTTTGCTTCTCGAAATTCTTTTTCGTCTTCTTCCGTCATTTGTAGAGGTTTTTTAAAATGATTCTTCATAGTTTCCTTACAATATTCTACTTCTTCTAACATCTTTTCTAGAAATTTGTAGACTGCTTTTTCTCCTCGGTACATTTGTATTTGTTTACTATATTTGTCATCGTAATAACAAACGACCTTATAACCATGACTACAATCAATATGTTTTTGAAACTCTTCAGTATAAGATTTGTTGTCTTTCATACTACAGCTTACTACTTTTTCTAGAATGCTTTCAAAATCAACGTATATTACAAATGGAACAGCCATCTGTTTGTGAAAATTCTTAAATTGAAGAAGATTCTTTCCTAATTCAGGCATTCGTACGGCTTGTTTTCCATTTATTACCATGCAATTTTCAATATGATTGCTTAATATTCTACTATTTGTGAAACATTGGAGGCAGTATCTACAAAAATGTTTCCTTTCTTTGTGAGCAGTTTGATCGTACATTAACTTGTTAAAGTCTTTGATAAGAATGTAGTGATTTTTTTTGTTATCAGTAATCAATAATAGATCCATATGTTTTTCGTACTTCTCTTTGGAAACATAGATGGGATACTTTTGCTTATTTTCATATCCAAAGACGCTAATGCTTATTTCATTTTACACTTCTATCTTATTATAATCTTTTGTAGTAATGGGAAATTCGATTCCATTGTAGTTTAATTTAGAAATATGTTCTTTGTCAGATTTCTTGATACGTTGGGGATCTTTTTCTTGAGGATTCAAGAATCGTATATGACACTAACGAAAGCATTGGTTATCATCATTTTTAATATTGATTAATCCTTTTCTAGGACTTCTTAATTCTTTTGGCAATTTTACGTAAGATGATCCTTTCAAGGGAGAATATTTGACGATATTAATATAGTGTTTCATCACTTTTCGAATAGTCCAACCCGATCCTTCCGATATCCAAGTAGCTATCTTTTCTAATATTCCTTCTTCAGAAATCTGAAGAGCATTACGAATTGTTTGTTATTGTTTGAGCTCTAATATTAAAATAAGCTGTCTTTTCGATTTTTTCATCACCAGATATTTTTTCAAATACTACTTTTAGAGTCTCAACAAATTTTAATCCTTTTAGAGATTTAAGTAAGTCTATTAAATGATTTTCAATAGTAGATCTCGTCTCGTTTAATTGCAGTAAAGAATTCGTTATGTCTCTAATGTTAACCTCAAAAGATTTGGTATATCCTTTCAAGGCTTCATCTCTTCGTTTTATGATTGTTCTTTGTTTCTTATTATTTTTTATTGTTGTTCTAAATTCGACTGGTTGCGAAATAATATTCTCGTTATCTTGATTAGAAAGCAATAATTTTATTAACTCATCTTTTGATAATTTTTGAAGATTCTCTTTATTCATACCTATATTATATGTACTAGATATGTTATTTTCTCTTTTCTTACTCATATGATCTTAATATATGATATTTCTTTAGATCCCTTTAGGTTAAGTTTTATCTTAAAGATATGATATCTATGCTATAGTACATGATGAGTTTGTCGGTAAATAAATGCGTTTATAATGTTCATCCGGTTTATGATCTTTATGTTTCGAACGAAGCAGGTCAAATTATAAATATAATGAAAAAAATACCAGTAAAAGGACGAGAACATCGTACAGGATATTGGTATTGTAATTTTAGAAACACGGTAGTACGATTTATAAGAGTTATATTATTCACCGTTTCGTATGGGAATGTTTTAACGATCTTATTCCTTCAGGAAAAGTAATTGACCATATCAACAACAAAAGGGGGGATAATAGATTGTCTAACTTACAACTTGTGACTCAAAAAGAGAATTGTCTCAAATCAGCAAAAGGCCGTGACTATTCTTTTGTTATTAATAATCATAAGAACAAAAAAGCTGTAAAAGTTACTAATTTAAAAAATGAAGAAGTCACGTATTATAATTCTATGTATTCTATACAACAACGTTTAGGTATCAATTCTGGTTTGATTCAAATGGTATGCGAAAATCTTAACTATTGTAATTCAGGTGTTTCCAAAATAGACAATTGTAGATATACCTTTTCATATATCAATAAAGAAGACTTGCTACCCAATCATGAAAAATCTCTTTACGTAAGACGAGAAAAAGTATCTGAAGAAGATAAGAAAACAAAACGAAAAATTTGTTATAAGAAATGGCAAAATAAGACTTTTGAATGTTCAACATGTAAGAATGTTTATAAGAATAATTACAGATATTTGCATAAGAAATATTGCAAGAACTTATATAAGAAAGAGACGTAACATTTCTTGATTACCCCTGTAATGTAATGAAAATTCTAAGAGGATATAGTATTATTATTGCTGAATTATTATTTTATTAATTCATTCCTTTTTTTCATTAGATGGTATTTTTCTTTGCATCGTAAACAACACGAAAAGAAGATTCGCAACACATTTCCTACAATCAGTTCTAGTAAAAGTAAGGTCATCCTTTATAAAGAAATAATGTCTTACGTCCTTGTAAATCGTAATTTGCGTTTCTTTGTCATGAATATTTAATGCAGGATTCTTAATTGTTTTCTCGTCAATTTCATCTAAATTACTATCTATGAGGTCCAAAAGAGATCTATCGCGTGACATATGTAATTGCTTAGATAATATTTTCTTAAGCTTTTTCCATGATTTTCCTTAACTAAGAAGTGCTTTATCAAGAGAATCATTTCATTCTCTTAATACCAATTCATATCTTTCTTTAGAAGACTTATTAATTAAGACCTCCTTATTACCTTCGACTATTCTTAGCATTTCAAAGAGTTTATGTATGTAAGCATCCTTAATAGCTTTCTTATCATTATCACTTAAGTTGAGAGTTTCTTGTTTATTCATTAGATATTCTAAGTCTTCGAGATCATATTTTGTAATATCAAATAAGTCGTCCATAATATTTGCTTACATTATATTATCCTTAAGATCTTCGAACTTTATCCAAGTATTAAAGTCGTCACTATAACCTTTCCATTTAACCAAAGCTAGTTTTTCTTATAGTCTCTCCTAATTATTTTGTTGATACGAAATACGTCTTGTTTGGCTTTCAGTAATTCTGGTTCGTAAAAGGATCCTTGTATTTCTTCGTTATTGAGATCTTTTTATTTTGTACGTAATAGGATTAGCATATTTGATTTTGTCTATTATAAACAGTTCTTCAGTCCAATTTGGTAGGTAACCTTTATCAAATACTTTTCGTTTGTATTTTGATGTTCGAACTTTATCACCAATCTTAAATTTGGGTTTAGAAGATGATTGAACCAAATCACCAAACAAATTTAAATAAACAGTTCTTTCATTTTTCTTTTTGCTAGCTTCTATAGGTGTCATCTTTATACTTGAATGTTTAGTATTGTTGTACTCTTTTACTACTTTGGGCAGTATATCAAAATATTTCGTATCGCCTCGAACAGTAAATTGCTTCCACATCTTGTTTTTGGTTGTTCTATTCCATCTTTCACAAACTGATGATTTTTCTTCGTTCTCAGTGGAATATAACTTTATTTGGTTTTTGTCTAGTAAATCTTTTACGTGTTTGTTGTAGTATTCTTTACCTTTATCGGTCCATAAATATTTTGGTTTACGACCCTCTTCGAAAATGGTCTTTAATGCCTTATCAACCGATTCTCCCTTTTTGTCTTTTAATGGAACAATCCATCCGTATTTACTGAATACGTCTAAAACCATACGAAGATATCGGTATCCTTTATTCCATTTACTAAATAGTTGCATTTCGACAAGATCAGAACACCAAATCTTTACTAAAACACGCCGCCGAGTAAAGTTACGTTTTATGGATTTGTGTAATTCGTCAGCTAGTTTTTCTTGCCAATTTTCTTCACTCGACGGCGTTTTCCGTTTTTTGGTTCAACACCAAGACCAAGCTTTTGCTTCGTATTAATCAAAAATCTTGCTGTTTGACCCCATTTTGGCATTTCACTATATGGTAATGCATCAAGTGATTTAACCATTGTCTTATCGCATTCACCTTTACTTTTTCCCATATCGTAACATATATCATGATGGGCTGCTATTTCATCTACTTTATTGTAAGGTTTTACTTTCCATTCGGTCACTTCGTCGGTATTTGGATCATATGATAGCTGTTTATCAAGTGGATTGTAAGGACCCATGTACTTGTACTTACTAGGGGGTAAAGCCCCCTTTAGGTCTCGGAAGTTTGCCTATAAGCTTATGTACATCAAACCCTTCTCCATAAAGTAAATGAGGATTAAGACGATACATTTCTCGTAGATAGTCGGCATCAAAATTTCCTGTATTATACCATTCAGGATGTTGATAAATAGAGCCACCAAAAAATGCGATAAATTATCCATTTCTTTAGAAACAACATTATCTATTATCTTATTACTTTTATTTTTTATGAAGTTACTCGCAAATCTTTTTAAATTTTCATTTTTGAGTAAGTTTTTAGCTCCATCTTTCAAGCTACGGCCTAAGAGATGAGATCCGAATTTGAAAAGCTCAGACGAAATGTTTCCTCCCTTTTTAGTGCCCTTTTTAACGAACATCGTCTTAATAATGCCGCAAGAAGCACATTGTGTTTTGAGCATGATTATTTTTGGTTACTACGTATCTTTCTGTCCTGATATGGATTCTGTCAATCTTTTTTCTTTTACGCAATACGTTTTCATATGCAATAAACTCTAGATTAAGTTAACGTTTCTTTACAAATCGACATTTCGTAATACCACAAGAAGCGCATTTACTTTTCATCATGCAGCGACCATTCCTAGTAGTAACGTAAGTTTCGGAACCTGGAACTGATTTTGTTTTTTTTCGTTCTTTAACGCAATAAGTCAACATCATATATATGCATATTAGATAAATGTTTATTTCCCTGTTCTTGGATCATTAATATAAAACTTATCATCTTCTATTCTTCGTATGCAGCCTACTATTGTACCAATTATAAGTAACGTATAATGTTTGGTCCTTAATAATGCTTTTCTAATTTTTACGAGTCTTGGTTTCATGTAATTAAAGTACATTGAAATAATTAATAAAAAATCTATGATTGACGCTATGATCTATTAGATCAAAATTCGCATTATGAATTACTTTCAAGTATGGCATTCCCTTTTGTCGTTCTAATAAGAAATAGACACCAATAGCCACATAATACAGAATCAATTTCTTGAATCCAATCATTGTTATAAATTATAGTTTTTTTACTCGTTTTAAGATATCTAACTACATTATTCGGCATTATTAATCCAAACGAGTCGAAATACTCGCAATAATCGTTATCGATATTTCGGAAAGAAGCCCAATGACTCCCTCTTTCGTTATGATTTTCTAAATTAACAATACCACATTCGTACCTTTTTATTCGTTCTGGTAAAACGTCTTTACTAAAAACTCCCCTAAAATACTTTATACCTAGTTTTTTTACCCAATCTAATAAATCAAAATTACTTAGCGGTTTATTTATAAAATGTATTCTAGAAGAGGTACTCCTTTGAATGGGCTGTTCTTGCCCAAAATTAGACCCTTTCCTGATTGATTAAAAAAAAAGGGTCTCCTAATCCGACTATGCGTTTTTTTTTCTTACCTTTTCCTATCTTAGGATGAGGAGGGGGTACGTAAATGCTTCTTTGATTTGACATTATTGATTGCGGACCCAAAGCTATGCCCCTGCCTTTAAACATGTCCATTAGCAAAGGGATTCCCAAAGACGCAAGAATACTACCAAACCCTGCTCCATGTTGTTCTCTCGTTAATTGAAAGTATGGAATACCACTTCCTGTTTGTAATGCTTGCACGATTTGTTCTTTTTGCGCTTTGTAAGATAATCTTTATACTGAATTAATTTATCCACTTTATTTTGAGGAACTGAAAACAATCCAGAACCGCTAACAACTTTGTTTGCCAAACCTGCCGAAAGCCCTCCCAAGGCCGATAAACCCATAGTTTTTCCGATGGTAGGTAAGATGCCTTTTACGAATGGTAATAAGGCACCAAACCATGATCCACCATCTTGCTTACGCATCTGAGAACTCGAGAATCTAATATCCGTTCCTGTGCCGTCGAGTTTTGCTCTTGTGTATTCTTTTTATTTGAGTCTAAAGAATCTTTTCCTATTAAGGTCATTCCTCTGTTTTGCATTGCGCAGCTCTTATGCGCATTTTCACAACTTTTTTGTTTGTACTAAAAATTCTCACTAATGGCTCAATTTTGCCTGACGATTCATGAATTCGCTGACTAGAATCGATTCCGTTAATTTGGACACAAATTAAGGCGTGTTTAACCACACTCGCCCCAGGCCCCTCGCAGAAAATACCGTTTTGATGCTAATTTTTTTTTACTGTTTTGCCTAATATCTAAAAACTTAAATCCGGGACCCCCCTTTTTCTTTTTCAATTTTGTAAGAAAACAACTTTTCGCAACTGGTGTAGACATTTAAAAAAATCTATCGACAAAAAGTACAGAATTTGGGTCGTTGAAATTCTCCTGGTGGGTTGTTTTTAGCTATTTTAACTAGGAATGAGGTAATTTTAACGCTGATTAATCATATTAATTAATGACAATAGTTGACAAAACTCCTTAAACGTGTAGCTTAGTCGACTGAAAGTTAAGAGAAAGCGATAAAAATATAAGTCACCCGAGTTTACATTACTGAAAGTTTGTTATTGGCGGTCGGACAAAAACTGCGATGATGACATTTTTTGACTAAATTGGCATAAAATAACCATATTTTGACACTCTGTAACTCCAAAACGAAGTTGGTGACTCCCAGTTTTTATTCCATTTTAGGAGTCAACAAATACAAAAGAGCAACCTGAGAAAGTTTGAAAAAAAAAACTATGTGCGGATTTTTTTCAGGGGAATGACCTTAACTGATTGTGTTTTAATCGTATAGTAAATGGAGCTTTCTTCACGTATGATCGAGCCATTTTCTCTTTTTGACCTTCGGTTAGATGAACATCGTATTTAAAATAAGACATATATACTATTACATTATACAAAATTATATATTGTATTAGTCATAAGAAACTATTAATTGTAAAAATTATTAATTGTAAGAATTATTATATGATTTAAGCTCGAAGCAATACTTTACCGCTAGATTGAATGATTTCTACGTCTTGTTCGTACAACACCATGCTATAGATTGAATAATTGGCATTAGTTCCATCTGATAAACGGTATTTCAACGTTAGTTTCGTGTTGCCATCTTTTAAATCTTCTTTTTGCTGGGTGAGGTCGAAATACACTAAACCGAAGATGGTTCCAAAATTACTCCTTGTAAGCAAGGTACCTCCTTTAAAATCGTTATTAGCATGGACGTACTTCATCAGGGCCCTGAAGACTCTCGAAGGATCTGAAGAAGGAGTATATTCAACTTCGGGATAAAAATTTCCATTACCTACTTCGAGTTGTATCGATTCTAAAGTTCTGGCATTAGCTACGCTAAAAGTATCGTATAGAAATGCATTTTCTGCAAAAGTATCGATTCGTGCATCATTTTGAATCCAAGCAAAAACATGACGTGGTTTTGAAATGCCTGAAGTTATCTTAAAAGTACC
This sequence comes from Hydrozoanthus tunicans, assembly GCA_026413305.1. Classification (NCBI taxonomy): domain Eukaryota; kingdom Metazoa; phylum Cnidaria; class Anthozoa; order Zoantharia; family Hydrozoanthidae; genus Hydrozoanthus; species Hydrozoanthus tunicans. Next base: position 10,825 of record JAOBAT010084108.1, read on the forward strand.
TGAACGGGCTTGCCTCGAAGCACTTCGTTCCACAAGTTCTCTAAGATACGTCCATTTATGCGGTGAAAGGTACTTACTAACAAATTTTTCTTGACCAAGAGCATTAAATTGTATTCTCGGAGCCCATAGCTGAAATTTTTGGACAACGACTCTACGCGTATCTTCACCCCATAAGAGATTACTATCCGATTCTAAAGTCACTTGAATTTCTATTTTGCTATTTGGAAGTAATTGATCTTCTAAAGCTTCAAAAAAGCCATAATGATTTAGAGGAATTTCGTACGAAACGGGAGCACTATCACCTAAAAGTGTCTTACGTGAATGAAAGCCAACATTGTACAAAGCTTGTGCACCACGATTCTCGTTTGCCGTCGTCGTATCAAGGTAAAAGTATTGATTCGTTGCTACTGTATTAGCGTAACACTTGTCATACTCTAATAGTGTTTTTATATTTGACGTTTGATTTGCGAAATTATTGTCGTACACTTGAATGCCATTATTTTTAACTGTTATAGATCGTATGAATGAATAACTACCATTGACTAATCCTGTTCTGTCGGCCTGAGCTATGTTACCACCGTCAGCTACGAGGTTAACTACGAAGTCAATTTGAAACCTAGCGTTATACCAATCCATAGGAGAGACTTCATTTGAATTATTAACTACAAAACGATAATTCGTTTTGCCTTGCCGCTGATCATTAGCGATTGCACTCACTAAAGGAGTTTCTAAATCGTAAACAGCATCTTCATAACGTTCAACAATTTTTTCATTTCTAAAACTCATTCTATATTAATAACATTAGATAAAAATTACTTTTTTTTTCGTCCTTTTTTCTTAACTCCGGAGCCCGAAATTATTCTTTGTAATGCTAAATTGGTATCATAGCTGCTATTTGATGTCCCATTGTCGTAACCATTATGAAACATCATGTCTTGAGGAACTTTATTAATAGATTTTTTTTTGCAATAATCCGACAATTTTATCACCAGCTCTTTGTCCAATTTGATCTCCTGATGTTTCTATAGCTTTTGATAAAGCTCTTTTTGAAAATTTTTGCGCAGAATCCTTAACTACCTTTTTACCAAATAAATTCAACGTAGAATCTTTGATTTTCGTCATGTTCAATCGATCAACACAAATTTGATGTCTCATATTTTCGTCAAGAATAATCGTAGGTTGGAATTTGATCTTAAAATTTTCGACTTTGTGTTCTCCACATTGTTCTCTGTTAATGGATGAAATGTGAATACTTCTCTCAATGTAATCCGTCATATATATTAGAGTATATAATTTTTTAAAATTTTGTTCATTTCTTCGACAGAAATTTTACCTAACTCTCTTAACTTATGCGCAATGTTAATAACTTTCTTCTTTAAGACTTCGTTATCGTTGCCAGCTATAATTTCACCAATATTACTTTCTAAATCTTTAACTAATTCTATAGGATCGTTAAAAAACAAGATACCAGATCCCAGCTTTGAAAACTTCTTACTTGTCTTATGAACAGGAATTTCTGATAGTTGGTTTATTTCATCAAAAACATTTCTTGAAAGATTGCTATATTTCTTGCTCGAATTGAATCTCTTCGTGAACAAATCTAAAGTATCAAAATCAATAAATTGATCATAAACTTTTTCACCATTCTTGTAAGCGATCAATCTTAAGTTACCTACTAGTTTTGGCAAATCAATTGTGATGTTACCATAACTTCCATCATCTTTTATCTTATAAGCATTTCTTTTCTGCCAGAACCTACTTTATATTTACCCGATTCTTTAATCATCTCGAGACGTTTCTTATAATCCTTTAAAAATAGCAATTCTATTTCGTTTCTCTGGAAAGCTGCTAAAGATCTTTTTTGTAGATCCTTTTAAGGTTTTCCTTTCTTACTTGAATTTCTTTCCAAATATTCTTCTGATCTCACAATTTTGCTATTTATCTAGATAAATTATGGTCTAAGTATTGTTTGTCAGATGTCATTAACCTCGAAGGTAGAGGGTACCCTAAACTATCTAAGAGCTCTTTTTATTCTTTACTAATCCCCATATCGGGATCGTAAGTTTTACTTACTACTTTAGAAGAAGTGCTTGGTTCATCGTAATCTTCTTCATCATCATCGCCATAATCAAGTTGCTTTAATATCTTTTTGTCATATGTCAAAGCATTCTTTGGATCTCCTAATTCAATTGCTTTGACAATTTTTTCTTGATTATCCTCTAGTTGCTCAATTAATTTGTCTTGTTTCTTGTCTATCGTATCTTTAACCTCATCTTGTTTATCAAGTAAAGGTTTGTACGTTTCTTTTATTCCTTCATACTGGTCTTGATCTTGTTCCCTTTTTTCCTTTATTACGTTACGTACCGATGATATGACATTGTCTGCTTTGATTTTTCGTTGCGTATACTTCTTCAATTTGTCGATATCCATTATACTAATATTTTATATAAACGTATCTCATGTTATTTTTATTTATCTACTATAATAGTAGAAAAAATGGAAATTCCAAATTATGATAATGAAACAGATCAAATAAGCAACTACAAGCAATTGTATCCTTTCATGCCTAATAAGACGTTTCGCATGTTGATTTCAGGACCTTCGGGGAGCGGTAAGACGAATGTTCTCATGCACATGCTTAATGAACCATTATTGTTTTATAAATGATAAGCTTTACTTGTATGGAAAAAACTTAGAACAAGGCAAATATCAAGACCTCATGAAAAATTTCGAAGATATTAGTCAGCATGTTGGATACGATGTCTTAGAAAGTAGTAATGACGAAATAATTCCTGTATCTGAACTTGATAACGATAGTCAAAAAATAGCTATTTTTGATGATTTCGTATGCGAAAGAAACCAACGTCCTATTGTTGACTATTTTATTAGAGGTCGACATAAGAATTGTAGCGTGATTTACTTGAGTCAATCATTTTATAAAACTCCTAAAGATATCAGGTTAAATTGTAGTCATTTTTGCGTATACGAATTTCCAAGTTATAATGAACGGGGGTTAATAACTCGAGAACTTAACGTAAGTAAAGACCAATATAACGATGCGACAGAAAAACCATATAGTTTCCTTTATGTTGACAAACCTAAAAAGAAGATAAGCAAGAACTTTTATGGAAAAATTTAGTCTATCTCTTTGTTATGGGAATATTTAATAGCGATGAATCAGGTAATCCTCCTGTCGTTGTTCATACAGGCATCAATTATGATCAACTCAAAAAATTCTTGATAAATGACTCGAAAGTCGGAGAATGGGTTGGTCGGTCACCTCTTTTTGGAAAAATTGACTTAGGCTTCGATAGTACTAATGGTATTATTTACAACATAAAAGCAAATCTTGTATCATCTGAAAAAGATTACGTTTTCAACTGGTCGACTTACACTACGAAAATCATTGAACAGGATACTGAAGTGAACTTAGCATTCTATTACGACGTCGTTAATAAAAAGCACTTTAATACCACAGTTAAGATCAAAGGTGATAAACTGGAGCTCATTACTAACGACACTAAGATCTCAGTTTACTTAACTAAGATCGTTTGTTATTATAGCTTTATTGGTTACGTAACGGATAAAGAAGGACCTCAAGGGCCTAGAGGACCGGGCATTAATTATGATAAAGATGGCAACTATGACTTCGAAAATAAAAGAATCGTGAATCTTCAAGAACCGGTTAATGATAAAGATGGCGTGAATAAAGCGTATCTCTCAAAAATTCCTGGTCCTGTTTTGACGCGAAGCATTAAATTAGCAGTTGGTTTGAGCATGGAAGGCACTTCGATTGATGGCTTAGTCGATCCACAATCTCAATCGTTGTCTAGTGCTACTAGTAAAAAATACGTTGACGCATTAGTAGCTACTAAAGATGCTGCAATGAAAATATACGTCGACAAGAATGATCATCAGAAAACAGAAAAACTTTTTCAAATTGACCGATTCTTCGTTTTCTGTAGATAATAGTGTCAGTTTGTTCGTGTTCAACGAATTCCGAGACTATACGAGAAAGTATAACTTAGAAAAAGGTCACGTGGTAATGGCTTTGAGTAAGGAAAATTGCTTCCTCAGAACATCACTTGGTTCATTAAAAGTAGGTACTTATGGCTTGCGATTTGAAGCTATTATTTCAGAAAATGATCCTCACGACAAATTTGACATGACCGTTGTTGATACGAACAACTCAAATTCCGCGTTTGATATCATTACACGTTTCAAAGAAAGAGTTAATAATTATGCAATCGTCATTGATTGCAAAGTCAATGTTAAAACAGAGGGGGTGGTTATCATACCTATGAACTTAAGTCATCACATCACACGAGAAATTGCGCTTTTTATTTATGGATCTTATGGAGATTCTTACGTAGATAATATGATTGTTGATAACATCGATTGGTCAGAACAATTTGATAAGACTCTCGTAATACCAAGATACAGAAGTTTAGAATCTGGAGATAGGTAACATAGGATCTTAATGAAAACGAATTTCGACGTTAATAGTAAAACACCTCTTAGTAACTTAGCTTTAATCGTGAATATTCGTTCAAGGATAATTATGTTGGCGATAGCACGAAATACATCATGTTCAACTTTTCACATCCTGTTAGCTTGGAAAAGATCATCTTACGACAAAGAGTAGCTAAGAATCTTGGCGTATGGAACATTTATTGTTTCGACGAACATGGAACTAGTCAATGGTATACGATCGTTAATAGCCAGTTTACTTGGTCTGGTTCTTCAAAAACGATTGATTTGCTCGAAAATTGGGGTACCTTAAATCGTTTGTACCATGTTAGTGGTAACATTAGTAAATCAGCAATTCTATTTCCCATAAAGCTCAAAACAAAACACAGAGCTGTCAAGATATAGACTAAGAAAACATTATCTAACAGTAATATTATGAGTGAATTAAATGATCATGATGATGACATGAGAGATTATGTTAATAGTCGATTATCATTTTGGAGAATTTGGTACTATGTTGGTCTTAGTAGTACGTTTAAATACCCTAAACAGACAGCGGATGATGGTTTTACTAGTCCTGCTATGAGTATTCACCCTAACGAAACAAGCAAGATCATCATTGTATGTCACGATTTTGAAAGAGACGGAACGCCTGATTCGACTTTGGGTCTCGAATACGAATTAAATTATGTTCTTGACGACAATAGCAAACATAAAAAACTATCGTTCATGCTGACTTGAGAGACTCTAGATACAAAATTCTTCAAATTGACGATTATGATGGACAAAAAAACCACGTTGACATCTTCAGATCTTATAAATGAAACCAAATTACTGATTACGAACGAATTCGACTATTAAACGTAGGCATTCGCCAATACAAAGGTACCGTTCATGGTAACGAATCGACTCTTCTGGTAGGTTATTCCCAAAATCCTTACTAAAATCTTGTCACGTATTATATATATATAAATGACAACACAAAAAAAGTCAATAGATAACGTCATATTCATTTTGAATCATATTTCGAACAAATTTAACGTAAACGAAATCAGCGAACTAAAAAAATATTATCGTATTTATTATCGGAAAGTATGGGCTTACAAACATGCTGTAAAACGGTTTAGACGATTAGAATTTAGCGTGATAGCTTTTCTTTGATTTTTGCTACCGGAGGAATAGTTTCAAGCATAGTAACAGGCGGAGTCGCTTTGATAGCTGTAAGCACTACATCTCTATTAATTCAATCATACATGAAACATTGTCATTTAGATTCCAAAATAGAGCTTTGTTCATATGCTTTCAGATCATATCAACACTTATTAAATGAAATAAAGGTATCAATGAGATTAGGAGTTTCTGATAACGAAGAATTGCTCAGATCTATGAAGAACTTAGATGATACTATCGCTGATCTATGTCCTATCGTAGACAAATTTTACAAAATGTACGATAAAAAGTATGGTATTTAGCTATTAATTATGAAATTAATCTTGTCACCTTTCAAATTCATTATTATTTTCCAATAATATTCGTATTTTAATAAAGTACATTTACGAATTGACAAAATTATTAGTTCATATGGTAAATTCATCTTTCGAAATAATTTCCTTAAGACAAAACTTATGGAAATCATTCTTTTTCTATCATTACGTATTTTATACCAAACGAGATCAATTTGATGAAAAATATCTATTATTTTTCTTCTTACTCCAAAAGGTAAACGTAACTCATTTTCATCTTCAAATTCGTTAATCTTATTCAAAACATGATACCCCCTGTTATAAAAAGATTTTCGTCTTATTCTAAATTTATTATCTTCTAAATCTAAATGGTTCACATTCTTGTAACCATAATGCGAACTACAATTTAAGCAAATGAATGAATCTTCCATTTCGAGTACATTAGGTTTGTTACAACAACCATTCTTCTTAGATTCTGTATTCGTCAAATCAGAACTACAAAATTCGCATTTTTCTTTTCCTAAATTTAACAAGAATTCGTGAATTTCGTTACATTCCATACTAGTAGTATAGATTTTTTATTAAAGTCGTATGGAAATGATTCATGGGACTTTTTGATGAAGAAGAAACGTCGTTTTCGACCGAAGGGAGAAAATGCGCTAATACCCCCATTTTCTATACTACTATCGTTCTTAGGCAACTGAGCGTTTTGTGTAAGTAAAAACTCTTTCAATAGGCGTTCACAAAATCTGGTTCATAAAGCTAACGAGCATCTGGGTCCATATCTGGAGTGCAGTTGTTTCCATCGTTGGGATAGTCGTATCTGAAAAGAAGACATTGAGTTTGAAACAAGAGACAAATTAGTGGCTGAAGGTTAGTGGCTTAATTTTCAAACTTGTTTGTTATGCGGTAACTTGCAACTTGTCGAACACCCGCTCTATAGTATCACTTGATAAATTGAATTGTTATAGGGAATGTTGAAAAACGCTTTATACTAGGTGCAGGAACTATTATGGTTGCTGACTTGGGTAGTATTCGCAAAAAATTTACACCGCCCGGTGATCAGACATTCAACGCTCGAGTTCTATGTAGTAAAACAAATATTGTTTTCAACGCAGAAATCCGTCGGTTACTGTAAGTTTTTAAAACAGACAGCGCCCTCTGTGAACTAAAAAGCGCTTTGGTGGCCAAAACAAATTGATAACCGACAAACCAAGCCGCTCGAACGAGTTGGTTGATTTTCAAACGGCTGAGCAAGCCATTCGAACGAGTGGGTATAGTTTCTAACGATTGAGGAAGTCGTTCGAACAAGTGGGTCAGATTTTCTAACGAGTGAGCAAGTCGTTCGAACGAGTCCGTCAGATTTTCTAACGAGGTTACAACTGCTGAATAATCCCGCACCGAAAAAGACCAATTTGTTGACCATTGCTACGGCTTTGCGGTAGAAATTGGAGTCTTGGGTTTTCTGTCTTAAAGTAGAACGAAGCAGTTTTATAAAGTGGCTACGCGGTGGAAATTGGAGTATTGGTTTTCTGTCTTAAAGCAGAACGAAGCAAATTTAAAACGTGGCTACGCGGTGGATATTGGAGGATATGTTTTCTGTCTTAAAGCAGAAAGTTATAAAAAGCGGTGGAAATTGGAGTATTGCGTTTTCCTTTTCCTAAAGTGCAACAAAGCAATTTTATAAAGTGGCTACGCGGTGGAAATGATTGGAGTATTGGTTTGCTGTCTTAAAGCAGAACGAAGCAGTTATATAAAGTGGCTACGCGGTGGAAATTGGAGTCTTGGGTTTTTCTGTCTTAAAGTAGAACGAACCAGTTATATAAAGTGGCTACGCGGCTACGCGGTGGAAATTGGAGTCTTGGGTTTTTCTGTCTTAAAGTAGAACGAAGCAGTTTTATAAAGTGGCTACGCGGCTACGCGGTGGAAATTGGAGTCTTGGTTTTTCTGTCTTAAAGTAGAACGAACCAGTTATATAAAGTGGCTACGCGGCTACGCGGTGGAAATTGGAGTCTTGGGTTTTTCTGTCTTAAAGTAGAACGAAGCAGTTT
>JAOBAT010084119.1:0-18808 GCA_026413305.1 Hydrozoanthus tunicans
TTTGGACAAAGTATGAAGAAAATGAAATTTTCAAACTGAAACTCGATGCTAAATAATTATGGACATCCGCTCTTAATTACTGTACAGAGCACTGTTTAGGCTCTTCTATATGTTTTATAATTTAGTAAATTTCAACAACATTTGTTGACGTTTGTACGAATTTCTTTATTTCTCAACGCATGCAAACATAGCTTGAGTACAAATGTGTATTAAATATTTCAGAAACCTACACGTTATAAAACATCATAAGATAGAATTCAATCTTTAAAAGCACACTTTTTAAACTTTGGACTGCTTCTTCTAGTCGTAAAAGAAGATACGCATTGAGCTTAAACTATTTGTCAAATACAGGCGCGTAGGCAGGGGGTTTTCCCGCTTTTCAAAAAGTTCCGCTCAGAAATGACGAATACGGGAAAAAATAAAGAAAAAAGGAAAAGAAGAAAAAGAAAGAGTGCACTAAGGCTCCTCCAAAACTATGCTAGAACCACCATGGGTCAAGAGAGGCTTTCTTTTTTGGCTCTTCTCCATATACGTTATGCATTCAACTCCCCCGCTTTCCGAAAAGTTCCGCTCAGAAATGACGAATACGGGAAAAAATAAAGAAAAAAGGAAAAGAAGAAAAAAGAAAGAGTACATTAAGGCGCCTTCAAACGTATGCTAGAACCACCATGGGTCTAGAGAGGCTTTCTTTATTGGCTCTTCTCTATATACATTGTGCATTCAGCTCAGAGTAGTTGTACTGTGTCCGACGTATCCAAGATGGCTTGAGTTTGGCACGTTCTTTAAAGACACCTTGGAATTCTTCTTACTCGTCAAAAAAGTTAGTTCAAGGCCCTTGTTTGGTGAATTATTGTGAACAGTATATTAAGAACTGGACATTGTGGGCAACATCATGCAAAACCATAAACCAGCTGTGATCGCACTTACAGAAACATGGTTTTACCCAATGGAATTAGTTTCATGAACCAATGCTCGCCTGCTGGATACAAACTTTTGGACTATCCAAAACCAGTAAGTTGGGCAAGGGACTAGAGTACTGCTCCGGGGCAATCTAACACTGAAAAAGGTGCTGCCGCTGAACTGCGATCAATTAAATACTTTGAGTGGTACATTAAGTCTGAAACTGACCAGATATATCTTATCATCATCTATGGAACACCATTCTCTGCCGTGCACCCAATCACCACACAAGTCTTCCTTGAAGAGTTCTCAGCATTTCTTGTGTCTGCAGTCTTTTGTTTTGAATCCATCTGCAAATCACCGGGGACTTCAGCATACACATGGTCGTGGCAGGTGTGGCAATGCAATTAGACCCACAACGCTTGTCAAAAAAGAGTAGGATGATCCCGGTGTTGTTGTCTGTCAACTTTCAACTGAGGACAACTCTTAATGAATATGAATGTAGCCGTATATAGCGGACTATCTAAGACTCTCAACACCCCAGCAACTGTAAATCATTGTAAACGCATTGAGGCAATGCATAATGCGTACTAAAAACGGTTTTTGTTATTTTTGTTATTGTTATTATTATTATTATTATTAGACAACGCTGACTACTCAAGAGTACAGGTTTGAAGCAGCATGTTACAGATCCAACTCATTTCAGGAAACATGCCCTTGACCTTGTTATCACAAGATTCTCCGACCATCTTGGTATTTCCAATCCAAGGACCGATTATTTATTTTCTGACCACATCCCTTTCTATCTCAAATTGCAAGTATACAATCCTGCCCTCAAGAAATGGCGTATAACTTTCCGAAAAATAAAGTCTATCGACAAAAAGGTACTACTGATACCGACCAATGTGAAAACCTGCTCTCATTCAACCTCAATGTGGAGTGGAGAGTAAGTGGCACAGAACAAGGATACTGAGTGTTTCGTTAGATTTTAAGGCCAACAAATATGGCTATCGTGATCAAATCGTGAGATTTGAGATACTTTCACAACAATTTCCAAGGAAAATCTAGTTCTAATGATTGATTTTTGCCATCCCGTCTCGATCGATTCATGAATTATGATCCAAGCGTCACCACAAGCTGTCTGTGGGAGTCTGGTAACGAATGGATACGAGTGCACGTTTTTTTTCCCGCCTTCCAGCTGTTTAGCATTTACGAAAATGAGCGGACAGAAAGGTATTCGAACACAGAAGCTTGAGCCAGGCTCATCTTCCTGAAAAAAAAAATCTGACCATGTTACTCCACTCTTGTTCGAACTACACTGGCGTCCAATCAAACAAAGAATCGATTTTAAAATAGCACTTCTCATCTTTAAAACAATAAATGATCTAGCGCCATCCTACCTGTCCGAACTGATTAATATCTACACTCCCTCCAGATCTCTGAGGTCATCTACCAAGTCCCTGCTGGAACAACCACGACACAACCTACAATCCTATGGCGCAAGATTTTGGACCCAGATTTTGGAACCAACTTCCACTTGCCCTTAAACAGTCCTCCGCAGTGCAGTCTTTCAAAAAGAATCTAAAAACGTTTTTATTTAAGAAATATTATATTTGATTTCCTTTTTCCTTTTCTTTTGAATAGTTATGTTCTTATTTCCTATACACATTTCAATTCTTTAAAATTTTTTATTGATAGAAATGTACAGCGCATTTGGGCATTTATGGAAAATGCGCTATAGAAATGCTCATTATTGTTATTATTATTATTATTACTGTTTTATTATTATTATTATTATTACTATTATGAAAATACTGATGGAAGAAGGAGCAGAATCAAACGCTTGTGCTCGGGCGCATCTTTTAAAAGTGAGCGAAATATCTCTTTTCTTGTGTTGCTTAAAAAATTTGAAACACTGTGAAGATGTAAAATCAGACATGAATGGTGTGTACAATGGAAGTCTTCATTGTGGTGCGTGGAGAATAGAAGTTATTGAGGATAGTAATTTAGAGAATGGGGTTGCTTATAACATATTCTTTAAATTCTTCGAACCCACGTCTCCTGTATTCTAGTCAGGCGTGATGACCACTACACCATCGGGTATTCACCATGCTGGCAACATAGCAAATTAGCGATGTGTATTTTGGCCGCACACAGGTCGCACACATTTGAGTGTGTATCTAGCCTCTGTGAGACTAGAGATAAATTCTGTGGGTTCGTTAATTGCAAGAGGAACAAAACAAAGCCGTCACTTGTTCGATCTATATATTTGTATCGAAAAATGAAAGTGGTGAAATAGTGAATGTTTGTCTACTACAATATCAGAAAAGAAGTAGATATTAAAGTACAATGACATGGGAACTGCAAATCATCGATGCCCTTTTATCCTACAAGTAAGAGTACCTTAGGTGATATTAAGAAGGCCTTGACAAATGAGAAATCCAATGCTTTTAAAGAAGACTTTAAGAAAGAATTCGGCCTTCATTCAATTTCAGACAATTCAGAAGCAATTGCAAGAACTAATTAAGTAAGATAGGAATTAGGAATGCCAAGGATGAATAGCTTTTTTTAGACCTGACATTTGGTTTTGCAGGAAAAAAAGAAGGAATCCTAGATGCAGAGGACTAGAGAGATCTCAGAAATCATTTAAACGCAGTCTATGAGTGACATGAATTCCAAAGAGAAAGAGGTTCTTGGTGTTGAAGACACTGGCTACCAACTGTAGTACTGGAAGTATTTGGAGGACTTATTCCGAATGATCAACAAGAGCTTGATCGCAAAGGCGCAAAGAAAAGCCGGCTTACCCAATAACAAAAATGGAAAGTCTATTCGCTATTACACGAATCCGTCCAAATCTATGAATGGGTTAAGCCTGTTCTAAAAATAGCTAGAATAATGAGTTAAATAACTAACCGTAAAGGATCTAATAAGCGGCCCATATCTAGAAGGTACCCATTAGGTGCCGTTTAGGCTCCGTTTACCATAAGTACGAAGCCGTTTCTGCAGTTCAATGGATAGGGAACAGTTGTTTTTCTGCGATCTGATTTTCGTGTAAAAGCTATTATTTTAAAAACGTTCATCTATGCCCGGATATAAGTACTGAAGCTCAACAAAACTTGGCTTTGCTCCTAGCGCAGGGCAGTAGCAATCCTGCAGATAGTGATAAGTGATTTATTCATAGAGCTCTTCTGTTGGTCATTGGTCGTTCTGTTCCTCTCGTCAATTTCGCCTAGTTAAGGATCGTTTGTACAGCATTCAGTTGCTGTACCTTTCTTCTTTCTCATACATTTCAAAAATACTTAGATTATCTATGTGCTCGTATGCACAGAGTGAAAGTGGGAGATGCATGTCCAAAACGGCAGCCTATCTATAGAGGAGTACCTCGGGGTAGTGTTCTTGGACAGGTGTTTTGTTAATATTTCCGCATATCTTTTCTATCAAATAATAACAGTAAAGCTGAATGCCAATGCTGACGATTTTTGTAGTTCTAGAATAACTGATAAACTTGATGCACTGATTTGGCGCTATTTAAGAGTAATTTTTAATATCCATAAATCATCATTTATGGTCATTTAAAAATTATTCGTCGTGTCAGCCGTTAGAGAGAAGTGGAGCTGTCCCATTATACCATCAAAAAATTTGAAATATCTTAGTTACTCTATTTTACTCACTTCATTGTGATAATTATATTATGTACCTGAAAGATCTTATCAGTAATTACTCTTTCTGAGGCACACATATCTTAAGACTTTGTAAACCGAATACTACTACAGTACTTATGGCCTAGTTCTTTTCAGTATTATGCGGCTAAAACTTGAAACTCTCTACCTGGAACTGTTAGATCTTAAACTTCTTTTGTTGCCTTAAATTAATCCAAAGTCTTGAAAATAGCTTGTAGATTTTGTTAAAGTTTGTATCATTTTTATATACTGTAAGTATCAATTATTTACTTCAAATTGATTTTTTTTATTTTGAGATGTTAGCTTGTATTAGCAACAACTTGACGTAAACTAAAGATAATTATGTATTCATGTAAGTATGTAGTTCGACAGCACGGTTGTGTAGTACAGGATCATTGCATGCATTTATCAAGCAAACGTGATGTAGATATTCAAGAGTTACATTCAGTGGTCCAGCACGGCCAACTAAACCAAAATACTGGCCATAAGAGTGAGTGCTAAAATCAAGAGAGGAGACAGTGGGACGCAAAAACAATAAAGCGTGAGCTGTTTAAAGGAGCAGAGATCATGCAAATTACATTTGACAAGCCTCTTGTAGAGCATGAATTTTGGAAAACGATGAGTATAACTGCCCGGTTGTTGAGGTTTATTAAAAACGCCAAATCGAAACACCAAGAAAGAAAGCAGGTTCTACTCAAGACGCTTGAATGAAGAAACCAATTTACTGGTATATTAGAAGGGTACCAGAGAATGAAGCAAAATTCCGAATAGCTCAACAATTGGGATGACACGCTGCGACTGAACCCTGCAAGGAATGAGAAAGGTCCTCTAGTGTGCAAATGACGATTCAGAAGTGCTAGAATACTGTGACACGGTCTGGTCTCAGTGTAACAAAAGGGTTAAGACATGCCTAGTGACTCAAAAAAAGAGCAGCGCCACTTGTCATATGGCCTCTGGAAGTTGAAACCGCCCTCACTGTCTTACAGGCGAGAACAACATATAATTAGTTCAGAAACGCCTTAAAAAAGAGAGAAACTAAGTTTCTAAAAAATACATTTAAATTTAACCATGAAGTAGTTAGTTTAGTAACAAGGCTAAGTAACAAACAAAATATGCCACAAGTTAGAAACGTACGGTATTATAACTTAAATCAATATTCCATTTTTTCTTCATTTTCCCTATATTTTGAGCATTTGTAACTTTTAGGGTTCTAATATTCCAGACATTTGAAGTTTGTTTTTTTTCTTTCCTTATATAACGTAACGTTAAATTCATGTTTTGGATACACAGGGCTTGTTTAAGGCACAAATGTAACACCTGGTCCTTAATGTAACAAAGGTCCTAATTTTAACAGCAACTGGTCCTAAATGTAACAACATTGAAAATTTTAAACAGCTGTCCTCAGACAGGAAATTGTGAGATCTTGAGAAGTATTGAAATACAGTTATATAGAACAAGAGAACATTGAAAGTTGATTCGTATACACTTATTTCATTGATTTTGTAACCAATTTATATATGTACAGTAATAATTCATTAAAGAGGAGGAGTGTTGTAACCAGGTACAATGTATGCTTAAATAACCAAATACGATTGAACACGAGTTTACTGTAATAAAATGAGCACATGGATTACTGATTTTCGAGTACACATACAAGTCTTCCCTCTCAAAATGGAGGAGCATCCAGGTAATATCATGACTACAAAATATCTACTTCTTAACATACAACAGAATATTACAGTTTGTATTGTCTTCTATCTTTTCTTCGTTTTATTCCCTTTTGTCTTAATAAACTTCGTTTTTTCATAGATTCACCATGAACAAAAGCATGTGTCACTCAAGAAAGGCTGTAACAAGATAACCAAAAGCTTCTGCTTTTACAACTTTAATCAAAGAGATCATTTTTTATATGTTTTATGGTTATATAAACCATATAATTATAGTCGGTGACTACAAACAATTATTCCTGTATGTAATTCTGGTTTAGCAGTAGTAGAGACCTTTAGATCCGAGGACCAGGACCAGGTCCAGGACCAGTTTTGACTCGCACAAATTTTGTGCATGCACAAAAGCACTGTCATGGTCATGCCACTATCAAAACTCATCCTCCACAACTCGCCGGCAACCAGTTTTCGCTGCAAACTCGTCCCCACAGAACCGGTTTATGAGATAAATATTTTTCACTGTCTTCTATCTCTGAAAAACCTTTACAAAAAATTTTAGTCATAAAATTATAAGCTACGGTTTTCTTATATAATTCAACATGAATAAGACAGAAGTACTGAATTGCTGTGGTTTTTTTACATGCACAGAACGAGGGAAAGCCGTGCTTTGCTGTACAGTTGTCTAGTTGCAACAAGTTGCAAGCTGTATGTAATTTTAGTTAACTTTAAATCAAGTTAGAAAAACACTTTCCAAAACTAACCGGGCATTGAGCTCAATGACACATTTGTTAAAAAAGGAAAGCCCCCAACCCTTCTTTAAAATAAAAAATTGTATTTCTTCGTTTCTTTCTTTCTCATACCGATATCCTGACAAAGTAACGCATATACGCATGGGAAGTTTGAACACAACTGAATATTTATTGCTTTATTTATTCATCTCTTGAATACATCTGAAGAATGATAATAGAGACAAAATTCGAAAACTGATCAGAAAAGTAGAGGCATTGTATGCAGTATTAGTTTGAAAGTGTTTTTATTTTTCCTGTTATAGAAAATGGAACCATCAAAAACGCCGTTGTGACTCACTTGATAACACTGAAGATGGCGCCATTCGCGAAATCGCAAGTGCCAACGAGCAACAAGAAGCAACTAATTCAGCAATGATTACTGGCTCAGTGTTGGCCAAATAGTTGAAACCATGAAGGCTGGCTTTAGTGAGATAACTGACATGATCAGGCAAGAAAGGCCCGCAAAGAGAGGTAAAAGCCCATTGAAAACAACTCCTCCTAAACGAGTTAGGCGTGAAAGCTGCTCAGTTTCTAGTGACGAGTCAGAGGATGTTGAACAGGCTATTGACCAACTGCTCGAAGAAACCTCCGCAGAAGGCGGTAAAGATGAAAATAAAGAGGGTAATGATGAAACTCTTGATATATTCGAAGGATTAGAGGAGGAATATGACCTCGATGAGAAATGCGGACCTCCAGTCCAAAAGGAGTTGGCGGCCATCGTGAACAAAATGGCGCGAACCAAACTATCGGACGAGCTATTGAAGGAAAAGCTCAATAAGATTCATCGCCCCAAGAATTGTGAAAAATTGGTGGCTACCAAAGTCAACCCTGAAATATGGGGTAAAGTTACGTCGACTACTCGAAGTCGTGACGTAAATTTTTAAAGGTCCATTCTGTTCTACTGAAAGCCATTTCGGGCCTGACCCACGTGGCTGACAAACATTCTCAAAAAGACAAGGATGCTACGAAAATCATTCTGAACAGCATTGCCTAATTACACATGCTAACTGTGATTTGAATCACAGGAGACGAGATTTGATAAAACCAGACTTAAATAGGTCTTACCAGCAATTATGTTCTGAACAGCTACAGGCCACCGATCTGCTCTTTGGAGATGATCTAGCTCAAAAGACTAAAGATATAAACACCACCAACAGGGTGGCTGGCCGTTTGCTTGACAACTCAAAGCACTACAAGGCCTCATATGGTCATGAGTAACACAAAAAGTCTAGGTATCCAAAAAACGGGCTAAGAGCCGCCTGGAAGGGCGGTTACCACAAGAAGTGGTACAGCGACAAAAACCACTCCTACTCCCAGAAAAAGAAAGACGAGGGGAGAGGGGGAAAGTAGATAGCAGTATATCTACTGGCCATGACGTTAGTGGAAACCACATTGAATCTTGTTTAAATTTAAGTGAACAAGCAAAGCCATTTACCGCAGGCAGAACTAGGCAATCCCTAGGTGAATGGAAAAATATTTCCTCCGACACAACTATTTTGCAAATAGTTGAAGGCTGCAAAATTGATTGGCTAAACAATAGACGCCCATTTCAAGTTAAGCAACCTAAAGAAATTAGGTTCTCTGAAACTGAAAAATTATTCATTGATACTGAAATTGAAAGGTTGTTGAATAGCAAGGTTATTGTGCCATGCACCAATGAAAGTGGTGAATTTATATCCACAATATTTGTTAGGCCGAAGCACGATGGGTCATTTAGACTGACACCTAATTTGAAAATCCTCAACAATTACATTGAATACCATCACTTTAAGATGGAAACTTTACAATCTGCCTTTAATATGATGACAAAGGGCTGTTACATGGCCTGCATCGACATAAAAGACGCATACTACTCTGTGCCTATTCATGACACTTATCAAAAATACCTCAAGTTTTCATAGAGGAGTAATTTGTACAAATTTACTTGTTTGCCGAATGGCCTTGCTTGTGCCCCTAGACTGTTTACCAAATTAATGAAGCCAGTGTTTAGTACACTCCGCCTATCTGGGTTTCTGTCTGTTGCACACATAGATGACATATACTTACATGGGGACACAGAGGAAAATTGTAAAACCAATGTTGAAGCTACTGTTACTATGCTTAAAAAATTGGGGTTTGTTGTTCACCCCATTAAATCTAGTTTTAACCCATCCCAGGAAACAAAATTTTTGGGGTTTATTCTAAACTCAGAGACAGTCTCGCCAAGTAAAAACAAAGCAGCTTCTATAGCAGAATCCATCAAATCACTGCTAGCTAAAAGCAAACCCACAACAAGGAATCTTGCACAAGCCATTGGCAAGATAGTGTGGCTGTATTTCCAGGGTGCTTATATGGGCCCTTACACTACAGAAAAGTAGAACAGCAAAACATTGTTGAAATGTTGTTGTTGTTTAAGGGGGATTATGATAGTTTGATAACAATTTCTAATGAAGCCAAACAAGAGTTATTATGGTGGATTGACAACATACATAAGGTTTCCAGACCTGTGTTAGACACAAACCCAGATATCACCCTTAGCTCAGATGCCTCCCTTACAGGATGGGGTGCTGCCTATGAAGATCAAGCCACTGGGGGTCGATGGTCACATAACGAATCCATCTTCCATATTAATGTGCTAGAATTAAAAGCTGAATATCTTGCTCTACCAACCTTCTGCAGTAAATTTAAGAATATGCACATACGTACTTTAATTGACAACACGACTGCAGTGGCTTAGATAAATAATATGGGTGGCAGTCACTCAGAAGCTTGTAATGACATAGCTAATGACATATGGTCTTGGTGCTTGCAAAGAAATCTATGGCTTAGTGCTGCCCATTTACCACGCTCACAAAATATTGAAGCCGATAGAGCCTCTAGTATCTTCTATGACAATACTGAGTGGAAACTCCACTCAGATATTTTCGAAATGATTACTAAAAAGTTCTTCATGCCAACCATAGACTTGTTTGCATCAAGAATCAATAGCCAAGTTTTGCGCTATGTCGCATGGCATCCTGACTCTGGGGCACAAGCAATCGAAGCTTTTAGTGTTGACTGGGGTACTGAACAGTTTTATGCCTTTCCCCCTTTTAGTTTGCTGGGGAAGGTAATTCAAAAAATCCAGAACGAAAAAGCCCACGGAAACTTGGTTGTACCTTATTGGCCAACCCAACCTTGGAATCGTCAGATGACGAGACTTCTTGTGACAGAACCACTTCTACTTCCAAAAAAGAAAGACACGCTTATACTGCCATACGACAGGAACAGAGTTCATCCTCTACATCCAACTTCTGACATGTCACTTATCAGCGATTCCCTTGAAAGGAAAGGTCTAGCTAAACAAACACTTGAAATAATCATGGCATCATGGAGGCCTTCTGCTCGTAAACAGTACTCAAAACCCTGAACAAATGGCAGCTGTTCTGTGAGAAATATGGTGTTGACATTTTCCTGCCTACTGTGGAGCAAGTGCTCCAAGTCTTGACAGAACTTTATCAAGCTAAGTGTGAATATAGTGCACTAAATACACATGAGTGTGTTAGCTACAGTCGCTGTTTTACCTGGAAATATTCAAATTGGAAACCACCGACTAATTTCTAGATTCCTGAAAGAAGTTTTTCAAACAAGGCCAACTCTACTAAGATATACTCAAATATGGGATATTGATGTTGTTTTAAATTACTTGCGTTCTATTAGCCCAGCAAACACGCTCACTCTGAAAGAGTTGACACTTAAAGTTACTATGTTGTTGATGTTATTATCTGGACAGAGGATCCAGACAGATCAAATGTTAAACATTGACTTTATGCGCATCACCAGTGGTAGTGTTAAATTTAATGTTTATGATAAAGTTAAGCAGACACGACCAGGGAACCAAGTTCAGGACCTATGTTTCAAGGCATATGCCCCAGACAGGCGTCTTTGCATTTTAACCTATCTAAAACATTACTTGGAACTAACTGAGCCCTTGCGGCAAGAAGGAAGGCAATTGTTGATAAGTTTCTCTAAACCACACAAGCCAGTTTCTAGAGACACAATAAGTAGATAGCTCAAGAGTGTTCTTGACGCAGCTGGCATTGATACCTCTGCTTTTACAGCTTATAGTGTTAGATCTGCCTCTACTAGTGCAGCAAAGGCTAAAGGTGCTTCAATGGATCAAGTGTTATCTGCAGGTGGATGGTCAGCAGCCTCTACCTTTGGCAAATACTATAACAAGCTCATTATGAAGCAGTCAGACAGTGACTACGCAACAATTGTATTGAAAGAGAGTTAGTCTTTGGACCATGTGTGAGAGTAATACTGTTACATGTACTTGCCAACTATTTCATAAAGAAAAGTATTGGCTGTTTGTTGCTTGACTAGAATTTATGTTCTCCTGGCCACATTGCTTTGAAGTCTCACGTGATCTCCTGATGACGTAATGGTGAGGTAGAATTTAAAAATTAAACGAGACTTACCTGTAAGTTGAAGTTTGATGATAGTTCTACCGCACCATGAAGTCGAAAGGAGATTACGTGCCCACCCTGAGTATACCTGAATAGTTAAAGCACTTTGTGCAGTTTTACCCAACCCTATAGTGAAATGTGTCCAGTCGAATTTTGAAAATTGAGCTGAGCTAGCAAGTCGTGCAATCTCACGTAATCTCCCTCCGACTTCATGGTTCGGTAGAATTGCCTAATAAATAGTAGTCTGCTCTAATTAATAAATTTAATGTCACCTCTTTGTAAAGGATGAAGCAACTTGAGAAACATTGTTGGCGCTAACTCTGCGTTGTTAAGATGTTTCTGTATACCAAGGCAAACTTCTTTTGGATTACACGTCTAGGAAAGGTTAGGAAGAATTAAGTTATTTTATCACAGGGCACAATCTAAACTATACCTTTGCACATGGACATGTACAAGAATATAATTATTCAAAACTGTATCATAACAGGGCTTGCAAAATCAAATGATGGATTAGCTACACTAACTGCCAGATAAGAGTTTCATATTTTAAAACAAAATATGGAATTACAAGTACAAAACAATTAATTCATAGTAGTTTAATTATTTCTGATTGTTGATTAAGTAAGAAACATCCAATCAACAGTAGGTATGTACTCATGATATACATTATTTTTATTGTCGTTTTTTCTATTTAAATTTATTTACACTATTTATTACTTTTATTTCTATTATTAGTAGTATTTGATATATATTTTTATGTGTTGATTTAAACATGTCTTAATCAAACTGTGTTTTGGCTGCCCGGCGAGTATAGCCCTCTTGGTTATTCCGGGTAGCCAGCACCTTTCTTAAGCAATCAAAATCTGTAAATTTTAATCAGCAATATATAAGGTGAAATAAAAATAATGTTGTTGTTGTTGTATAAAACATGTGTTTTACGGTTTTGACTATAACTTATAAAAATTTCAATGTTCACAAATAACTAATTTCAATCTCATTTAAATGAATCTATAACATGACAAAATAAAACATAACAATTTGTTAATTTATTGTAGAAATTTAAATTGTACCTCAGCAATTAAACTAAGAAGTTTCACTATGACATCATTGCAGACTGTCTCCTCTCTTTGTCCAAGACATGTGCTAAGAACTCCAATAACTTCCCATCCAATGAACTCTAGCATATCCTGTACAAAATGAAGCTGCATCAAAACAATACTCAGACACCATCAAACATTGTGCATAATAATTATGTGGCCTTACTACATCACTACAAAAGCTTAAACCCTGTTGTACAAAAATTGGCTAGAAAATATTGCCACAAAGTTTGATTATTCATGTACATAACAAAGTAACTTGGGACGATTTTTAAAGCATTTTTAAGTACAATTCTAAAATTTTACAAGGGTTTCTCTTGTTCTGTTAGGTATGTGGAAGAGAAGAGCCCTGCCCCTACCCCTTTCCACAATGCAAAAATCCACATGCCTTTCACCGACATTCAGCCACCTGTCACCCAACAGCTGGTTCTTCACAATAACCAAAAGATCTGATGCACTAAGAATGACTAAGAGAGTCCACAAATCCTTCAATCAAGAGGTAATATAAGGCAAAAATTCGTTAATTGGAATTGTGAATGATCAAAAAATGCTCAATGCAACTAGGAAGTAGATTTGAATCAATGTGAGAGAGCTTAGCAGATGTAAAGAAAGGCTTCTAGTAGGAGAATATCTGAATCGTAAGAACAGTACAAGTTCAGTAATTTTATACTGAGGGGAAAAAGGGAAACATCAAACAATGCAACAACCTTAGCCAGTGTTCAAATTTTTTGGTTGCCCATTCACCCATGACAAGTATGTTTTTGAACAGGCAAATAAAATGTAGGCTTTTTTTTACACATATATGCCCCACCAGGGCAACCAGAAATTTATACTGAAGCAAATTACTGAAAATCTTTGACTTCTACTTTAAAACAAGTTTTACAGTTTCAGATGCAAATAGACATACCTTTCGCCTCAAACAGTCCAGTTTTTGACTGTAAGGAACCCTGCTGTGATATCTCACTTTTGCAATTCCAGTGCTTTCTTAACCAATATTTTAACTGAACAGCAGCACTGTTTTGAATAGCCAATCAAAATTATCTCGGTCATGCTTTGCGGCTGCACATTATTCGACAGCATGCAACATGACTGTACTTTAATTGTTTTTTCTATTACAAGTTTTGATTTGGCAAAAAGTCAAAATTATTCTGCAAACAAATGCCCAAATCTGACAACAGATTATCCTGTAAGGCTTGAAGCATGAAGCAAAACAAAGATTGATTCAAACTTTACTGGAGTCAACTTTCATGAACACTTGTCATTCATTTCATTATTAATTTCATTAGACTTGTAAAGGAAGTTTGAACTCAGTTTTAAAGAACATGATTAGTGAAGTTATACAAAAATTCGACTTAAGTTGAGATCCGTTACAGGAGTGCTTGAAAGTGAGAAGCAATGTGTATGATGTAGCTCTAGATCTAGAGCAAATTAGTGACTCACAATGTTAGAGTGAGAGGAAAATGTGGAAGTCAATGGCCACCATGAGTTTAAAGGGCACATTGTTCATGGAGAAGCAACTTCTGCTGGATTTGCAGGTCTGAAGATTAAGTATCTTGATCAGTTCATTGTAAACATAAACAAATGCTAACACTCCTTAAATTGTGATATAATATTTTTATAATAATTTGCATGCAAAATATAAACAAAATAAAATTAGAGAAAATTGTAATATAATTCTAATCATTTGTGTAACTTCCTTTTAGTTTCCCAGACAGCTTTGTGATGCAATGAAATTGAAATTGAAATTGAAGAGCTGCTCAACACTTTGGAGAAGAGAAAGTACATGTACATAGGGCTTCACTTGGTTAACCCTTTAGTTTAAGCCCCATTATCCACATAAAAATTATCTTTCAAGAATGATCTCCACACATTTTCTTGCTTAGTATTGTAATAACATTCAACAAAGGAGCCTCCCTTTGTGAGCCTTAAATGTATTCTCATAACATTTTCCCGTGATTAGTATTGTTATTCTAAGGAGAGAATAGATGTCAGTTAATCTTGAAATATTTTATTCTTTATTAGTCTTTTGCTAACAGTAACAATTGAAAAACATTGAGTAAATTCCATACATTATATAGTTATAGGTCTACAAGGGAAAGCAACATACCCCTATCGTAAGGCTAAAGTGAGAGATGAGAGTGGGCTAGGTTTTACTGTTTTAAGAAGTTAATACAGTCATACACAAGTTGTAGGTTCTGTGGTGAAAACAATTAAGCAAAAGGACAAGTTACTAAGGCATTCTTTTCGAGCAGTAATCCCTCTGCTATTTTAAACGGCAGTCTTCGGACTGACTTCTTTGAATTTTTAAAACAAACAGATAACACAAACAAAGTGACACAACAAATAAATCTTACTTGCTATATAAAGTGTCATGACAGATATCATGCAACCTTTATTCAAAATTGCGCATCATCTTTTTTTATATTAATAATCGTTCCAATTTCAGTCTTAAAGTTTCTTTCATTTTCTGCTCTGTGCACGATCCATTTTCTCAAGCGGGTAAGCGTATCGAGGCTAAGTCCATGTAAGGTAATGCCACTTTTCTCCCTTCAACTTGGCGTTGTGCACATGACCAGGAGAATTTCAAAGATATCCTGGACATTTCTGCATTCGGTTCATTGTAAAATTCTTGTCCCAAATTTCAGATCATGAGAAATAATACACATCTTTTCAAATTAGTTTATGAGAATGTGCTCTGAAACTAACAACCATATATGAGGTTTTGTGTGGTTATCCCACTTGAGCGGCTGTGGACGTGTCGCTGAAAGGAAAAAGGTGCTGCTGTTTTCACAAGCTTTACAAAACTTCTGTCAGTATATATAGAACAAGAAGCTGGTTAGATAAAGAATTGTGAGAATTTGTTTGGTGCAACATGATTACAAGTTTCCTCCAAAGACTTGACATGCAAAAAAATAATTTTAAAGTTGAAAGTAATTTAAAAAACCTCGATCGCTTGAAAATCGACTAGACTTTGTCCTTCAGTTTGCTTGCAACCAAGTTGCGATCACGATCAAATCACAATCAAATCTCAAGCAAAATGTGAGCAAGGTGTGATCATTTTGCATGCAGATTGCAAGCACACACATGCTCATCGCGAGTAAATGTACATATGATTCTGAGCATCACTGTAATAGCAGGAGTTAGAAAACATAAACTGTCACTGAGAAATCCTAAATGTGTGTCACTGAAAAGTACACAAGTACCTGTAGGTCTGGTATTACAGAAAGCAACAGTATTAGTAATTACAATGAGTTCCTCATCCTGAGTCAAATTCCACTGATTCATTCAGGGGGTTGGATAATGTAATTTAATCTAAATAAATAAAATTCAAAAGAGAAAACTGCAAAAAATTAAATTAAATACTGTATATACATACATAGTAATCACAATATGCACATTTATCATTTGCATATTCCTTCTAATCCAGCCAATACTTTTACCAAAACTTAATAATGGCCAATAACTTTTCAAAGTCAGGGGCCATGGGTCTATTTATCACTTTGGCCTGAAGTCCCATTCCATGCTTAAGTTTAGTGGTTTTCCTTTAATTTTACACCTGTCCAAATCTAAAACCATACATTAGATTTTTCACATTCATAATTACGATTAAAGATTAACTGTTATATTTTAAAAGATTTTTGAGTATACAGTAACTAGTCATTACAAAGAGTAGTTTTTACATGTCTTCACCTTGTTTTCTGCATCAGTAAGGTAGTCACAAACTTCAGTTACTTTTCCAGCTTTAAGGCACTCTTGCACAGAAACCAGCACTAAATCTGAACTTTTCTCATCTTTTCTCTGTGGAAAAAATAATGAAGCAAAGTGAAATTTTAGAAAAAAAAATTACATAAAAAATCATATTATACCACCCAGATCTGAGTCAAAAAACAGTCAGAAAGACTATTTTGATTTACTGAATTCTCATTTTGATTCACATGAAAATTTTAAAACAGCTTCATGTCACCGCGCTGGCAACTCAGTTGTGACACTTTTAATTTGTTCACTTGTGAAAAAATTGTTCATAAAACAAGCAATTATTAAAGTATATTTCATAATACATTCACAAAATTTTTTTTGTGTTCTTGCTGCATCTTATTTTCTAAAATTTCACTTTTTATGACATGTTTCTGAAATTGTGACGCCTTGTTGCTTTTTCCAACTGCTAATCAGTGTCCTGGATAATCACTTTTTAGGGAACCAATTAGAGCGTGCATAAAACACTATTCGCTGGTTGGGTATATGCTAATGATGAATATTTACTGAGCTGTGAAGCAACAAGGTAAATATCTTTCCGTATCAGGCACAGACACTGTAGTGTGCAACACATGCAGATTGCATAAAATAAATTAAAAGAACACTGCTGTTGATTAAATTGGAACTCTTACTCCTTTACTCTGATTTGGCAACTTATTCAGTTGACTATTAAATCCTGCTGCTTTTGCCCTACCCCACATAGTTCAGCTGTTGTTTCGTTTGCGCTCTAAAAAATAATGACAATTTAATGTTTCACCGATGTTTCAAGTATTCTTGGGTTATTTTTCTCAGTTAAAAATTTGTTTAGGAGCATGAAATGAACATGTGTTGGCATCATGTTTCAAAGCTTCTTCCAAAAAGGGAAACATGTGAAGGTGAAAATCGAAGAAACCTAAGCTTCAAAGACAGTAATGCCTAAGATATTTAATGTTTCAGGAACAAATCAGATCCAGTGAAAAGATCTGTTCACTTATACTATTCTTCAGGCTTTTGCGTGGATAAAACATGATAGAAAGATAAAATCTATAAAAAGTTTTACAGTTTTCACATGTTAAGATTTAAAACTACATTTTCATTTTGAAACCTTCTCTTGTGAAAGGCTTCATCATTCTCTATTCACTGATTTGGTATATACTAATAAAGAATATCTAGGTTTTGAAACATGAATAGGTATACTGTAGGTCCCTATGCTCCAAAATTTTACCAAAATTTTCACTAGCAAATTTGAATTTGTGTTCATTTAGATTACAATCATAAAAAATACAAAATAGCATTTCAATCTTAGTTTCTTATCAACAGTCATCTTAAAGATTTTCTGAAATTGTGGCAGAAGTCTAGCTAACAATTCCCGGGGACAGCCCAAGCAATTTAAGAGTTCGTTCACGAGTGTTGTTTTAAAATATTCGGCCAAATTTCCGTACTCACCCATACGAAGCTATTTATCTTCAGACAAAAGTATCGGAGGTAAACCTCGCTTTGTGAGCAACCAAAAATGATCGAAAACATTGTTGGGGTTAGGAGTAATGGTGAAGGTTCGGGTAAAGATTAAATTTTTTAACTCCCGAAATGAATATGTGGAGTTTGACGGACATAAACTGCAAGAAAATGTGAAGTTTGGCGGCCATTAGTGTATGCATAGTTAAGTAAGGGTGAGTACGGAGGTTTTACCAAAAACAGTTTCAAAATTTGCAACATACAAATTCTTCTACAGCGTTTTCCAAGGCTTGCAGAAGCACTGAGGAGGCATTCTCTTCTTCGTCGTCCGACATCTTTGAACTACAAAAGTCAACCATATATGAAGTGACAGATCTGAATAACTTCTGCGCGTGCTCTCTCGGCCTACGAACTGCGCGCGCCTGCGGTCACCTGGGCCCAGATTAGCCCAATTAGCCCTAACCCGATCCCCTAACCCGATCCCCTAACCCGATCCCCTAACCGGCTCGTTTGGCTCAATATCAATCTATCAGTCTACGGAAAAACCCCTAACTTGCATACGTTTTCAACGCGCGAGCCTCGTTTGCATGATAGCCAATATCCATGGAAACGGATAATACTTTGACCAAAGACAACAATGGCGGGTCCTTCAAGCCCGGCGCACACGAGAGGAAACGGCTGAGCAAAAAGTCTCGCGAGGCCGTTAGCTCAGCTGTTTCCTTCCGTGTGCGCGTAAATTTGGTGAGGCAAAAATGATCAAACATGACAGATATTTGTCTAACGACCTCGCGAGGCAAAAATCTCACCAAAATTTACGTGCACACGGGAGGAAACAGCTGAGCTAACAGCCTCGCGAGACTTTTTGCTCAGCCGTTTCCTCTCGTGTGCGCCGGGCTTCAGAGAAATCGTATCGTTAACTTTAGAGCTTTTGTACTTCTAGCGCACGTTTTTCCTTTAAATTATACGTATATTGCCGGACAGTACAATGACGAAATAAAGATATTCTCCTCATTTGGGCTTTAATCAGTAATTTTCAACCATCAAAATTACACAATTATTTCGGGG